>PVKN010017262.1:0-17427 GCA_004027915.1 Capromys pilorides | reverse complement strand
CCCTCCCTTCCTGTCTCCACACATAGCTCTGAAGTTGCCTGTGGGGTTACTTTGGCCAGGGGCCAGGAGGTGATACTTCTTGTTTTATGACCTGTGGGGCCCACAGTTTCCCTAGCTTATCCAGGTGGCTGCATCCACTGGCTGGCTTCTGCCAGGGCCTGCTGTCTATATGCCCAGCCTGGGTGTGCCCTTCCACACTCACCGTTATCACTGCTGCTGTTGCTGGGGTGCTCAGTGCATGTCAGTATTGTTTTGTGGATGCTTCTCTGTGTTCACAGAGAGACCTTAGATAGTGATATTTAAAAAGCTTGCCCAGCTGCTCGTGGAAGTACCCTTAAATTACAGCCCCAAGTGACTGTTGCTCCTGGAATCACTTTCAAAACTTATTTATTTTAATGCTCAGGCCCTCTCTGAGTTGGGGTTTCGATATTCTTGTCTCGGCTGACCTTTCCTGTCCTCCTTGTGCAACATTGATTTTGGGTAATGTATTTTGATTTTAAGATGCAGCCCATCCATAAACTTTTCTATCAATAATCCTAGCACACTCTGAGTACCCGACAGCTTCAAGTGAAATATCAGATTTATGGGAACTTTTGTTTTGGGTCAATCTAGTCATTCACTTGTCATCAGTGTCAGGGGATTAAGGCCTGCAGTCCAGCCCCAGGAAGGCTCCCCTGCAAGGGCATGCATCAGGCCAGCAGGGTGGGGCTTGGCCCTCTCTGTGTCCTATGAAACTCTTTGGGGATGATGGAGAGGAAAGTGCTCCCAAGACTAGCGAAAGGGCCTGAGTATAGTGTTGTTTTGTCTTCTTCTGTTCTACCTCATCACCACCATTTGGTCCCGCATTCCATGAGGAGAGCAGTCAGCCTTCAGCCTGGCATTTCACAGGCACAGACAGGGGCTTCAGGCCCCTCGGGAGGCAGTTGGGCCTGGTCTATACCCTGGGCAGAGCAGGCCTGGCTTCTAGTAAGTCTGGGCTTGGCCAGCTTAGGTGGGAACTCACAGCTGCTAGGCCCCAGGGTCTAGCCTGTCATTGGACAATGGTACCTCAGTTGGCCTGGTTGGGTTCCCAGAGCCTGGGGCTATTTGCTTGTCAGGGGCAGGACTGATTTGCCTTGGGCAGTAGAGCAGGAGAGAGCCCAGGTTCACCTTCAGCACTTATTCTGTCACCCTATGCCAACACCTTCACTTGTTACCCAGGGCATACCTCTGGACACCTGCCCTGCTCTGCAGAGTGCCCAGGGCTGGGACATTGCAGCAGGCAGCATGGGGTCAAGCTCCTGCCTGTGAAGAACCTGCACGTGAGCCAGGGAATGGGAAGAGACAGCCAGCCAGTGGAAGCAGCCTGATCATTTCCTCTGGTGACAGGTGGCCCGCAGTCCAGTGATGGGGGAGGGCAGAGGGGACCAGGCAGGCTGGGACCTGGGGAAGGGAGCAGGAGCAGGCAGCAAGCAAACAAGCACAGAGGACAGCCTAGGGTGGAGAGGGAGGCTGGCAGAGTGCAGGAGGGAAGGTGGTGTGGTGGGGGCAGCTAGAGGACTTCTGGGCCAAGAAAAGGGAGGCTTGGAGCTGAATGGGATGGAGAGTGGCCCTTGATGTGGAGCTTGGAGCCAATGGGCGAGGCAAATTAAACGCATGGTGAGCTTTCTTCCAGCAGGGGACTTTCAGGGCAGGGAGAGATGGGTCCTACCCAAGAAGGCTCCTGCTGCAGAGCTGAATGAAGGGCAGAATGACTGGATGACTGGCTGGGCTGGAGTTAAGGTGTGGCAGCAGCTGAGGGGTGTGGTGGCAGGAGACCCAGGGATGTTACTGGGATAGAGAGCTCCGGGGTGACAGGATGACCAGTGGAGGTGAGACAGGCCAGGCCAACCCTTTGGCCATGGTTTGAAGGAAGAGATGTGGCCCTGTGACCAGCAGCCTAGGGTGGGGTGGGAACAGGGTGGCTGGCAGCTCCGTGCAGAGTCAGGCTGGGAGGCCCTAGGCTCAGAAGGTAGTTGTCATGATGCCTTATTTGGACTCCGCTCCAAGGAGAGCTATCACCTGTCACCTTTCTCTGCCTCGTGCTCCTCCTGCACTTGAAAGCAGGCCTTGACATGGAAGCATACCCAGCACAGTTCAGGGACATGGGCTTGGGGTTGAGCCCCATAGTGCCTGAATCTGAAGAGCCCTGAGTGTCCCCACCCTGCCCTTGGAGCCCTGAATTTGGGAAAACTAGGACATAATCTCTAATGAGTACCTTCAAAGCAAGATCTTGCCATTGTGGCCTGGGCTGCCTGTAACTCGTTGGAGAAGTAAGTAGAAAGCAAGGCAGAGTGGAACAGGGCAGGGAGGTGCTCAGGGCTCTGGAGTGAGGTAGCCTAGAGGCTTGGATCCTGGCCTAGCCTTTCGAAGCCTCCAGTCCTCATCTATAGAAGGGAGGTTAAGGATTGTTGAGGGCCAATGCCAGGACCAATCTTGAGAGTGGGTCACTCAGGGCTGGGGATGCATCTCAAAGCTCGAGCCTTGTTGCCCTTGTATTGTGAGGATGCAGGATGGAGCATTTCTGGAAGCGGCCTGCTGCCCTTGAGCTTGGATGCTTGGGAGGGTTGGTATTACTGAGAGGAGAGGAGGAGTTGGGACTTGCAGGTGGCCAGTGGAGCTGAGCATCTCTAATGGATTTTATTACAGCTGTGTGTGTGTGTGCTATTTAGTCACTTGCTGAAATAAATCTTATGGATCCATGGAGAGTTTATTTTTTTATTTTTAATATTCTCAATATACTAAGGGTTTTATTTCCCAGTAGATCTATTAGTTTAATTCAGTAGAGGACAGACAGTATACTTAACCAAAAATTGCTTTGACATTATAGAGAATTAAGAGGTTGGGGCCAAAGGGATCAGAGTGGATCGATCTGTTTGAGATAAACTCTGTTATTTCCCCACGTGCTTTCTTCACCTTAATAGTGAGAAGGGTGATTAGAAACTACGAGGCTAGCTAATAATGACTGGGGTTCGCCAGGGGGTCAGGATGATGGCTTCCTTGCTTTTTTATCCACACCCACTCAGGTCTCCTCCTGGTCAGGTTGTTGCTTGATGAATCCAGTGGAGAGGATACTTTTGGGGGTCAAAGGCACATGTCAGACCCTGGTATCAGTCCTGCTAGTTTGGCCTCCCAGTGACTGATCAGGATTCTGAGGAGCTTACACAGGTCCTGGGGTCTGATGCTGCAGGGCGGCTTTGTTGAGGAGGTGAAGCCTGGGCAGATGCTGCCTCTGAGGGCTCTTGGCTGAATCTCCTCCATGCTGAACGCCAGCGCCTGCTGTCAGAGAGCACTGGGCCCTCCAGCTCCAAGGGCTATCGCAGAATCAGCCAACTGGTGCCTGGAAAGTAGCTCTGTAAATCTGCATGGGGTAGACTCACATCAGTGACTATGGTCTTGCACATGGTCACCTCAGCACCATCACTGAGCTTCGGCAGCTGACCCTTGTCCCAGGCAGCCCAGTGTGTCATGCCAGCTCTGCCTGCTAACTTGGCCATCCTGGCTAACCTTGAGCGGTTGGCCCCTTCCCTCTTCTAGGCACCTTCCTCATGATCTCTTCCTTGCACCGTATTGATCTGCCCTTAGGTTGGGTCCCCACATTCAGAGTGGTCCTCCTGGGTGACTTAACACTTTCATGCTGAGAAGGCCCAGGCCTGCTTCCATTTCACCATGCAGTGTTCTCCCAGGTGCTATGGTGGTGGAGTTGTGCTAAGATGGGCTCTGAGGCCACATCAGAGCTCAGAGAGGAAGTGTGATAATTAGCAACGTCCACCATTAGCGTAGGGGCAGGAATGGAGATCTTCCACCTCTGGAGTGGCTTTGGGGGTCTCCCCCAGATGGGCAGAACATGTGCCCCTTTGCTGCTGGCAGTGTCTCATTGAGCTCAGCTCCCTGCACCTGCCCAGATGGGGTGACCAGGGGTGGGCTTGGTCTGAACCTTTCCTGTACAGGAGCAGTGCTGCATCGGTCTTCCTGTCTGCCTGGCATGTGGCAGGTGCTCCATGAGTGCTGGATGACAAGAAGCCCAGACAACGGCATGGCTTCCAATGAGTTCTCAGCTTCGGCCTGCCCTCTCAAAGGAACCTTAGTCTTTCCTGGTCTCACCCATATGCAGGCTCCTTCCCATTTAGGGTCCACAGCACAGGGACGGACGATAGTCATCACCTTAATGCTGTCTTTAGCCTCAGAGCCTTCATAAGTCTGGGCCTCCGGGAGGTGGTTCATCTTCCCCACGGGAATACAGGGTCCAGAAGGAGCAGGGTGGTCACATGGGGCGCCTACTCCCTTTGGTGTTGATGCCAGGGCCTGGCAGGGGCTCCCAGGCACTGCTGTGACCTTCACGCCTGACTTGCCCCTTAGAGTTCTTCCTGCCAGTGGACTGGCAGCTGCCAGCGCCGCTCGGTTTGTGAAATGTCAGTGGTTTAATATCAATTCTGGAGGTTTTATTGCCTTCTCCCCCATTTTCCGATGGGATTTTGATCCAATCAAGGCCAATCCAGAGTGACGGTAGATTTGTGTTCTCTTTCAAAGTTGACAAAAGGTCACCCCGCCTGGGGAGTAGAGGGCTGCGTGAATGCACTCCTTACTGCTCTGGAGGTGGTCCATGCTCCCCCATGGGGCACTGGCAGGTGGCCGCACTCTGTACCTGTGGGCTGCTGGCTGGGCCCGGGCACCTGGAGCTTTAAATCTGCAATTGTCAGCCACAAAAGGGCCAAGTTTTATTTGCAAAATGCCTTTGATGCTTCAGCTCTAACTTAATTTTTCCCCAGTAATGCTTCAAAATGCCATTTTTCCTTTCCAGAATAAAAAGCTGTTGAATGAGACTCCGTGTTTGGGGAAGTCCTGGTGCCAGGCTGTGCTGCTCTGTGCTGGGTCTTGTCTGTGACTTGGTTCCCTGCAGGCAGTGCATGGGCTGTCCTGGGGGGCTAAACAACAAGGGACAACAGGTGCAAGAATTTTGGTCGAGTTTTGGTCTAGTCCCATGCCACGTGACAGAGATGATATCTGGAGACTGCCAACTGGGCGAGACTTAGGAAGTACCTGATGTGTGTGTATGTGCAGCTCGGGTGGCTCAGGGGCCAGTGGCAGATGAGGCTGGTCTTAGCGGGCTCAGGAAGCTCTTGAGTTAGGCATATAGCTGGCTTTCGGAGCCCTCTTAGCTCAGGGATGGCAAGGACTGGTGACAGAACTGAGGTGTGTTTCATGGTAAAAGAGAGCAGAGTGCACTTGGAGGAAATCTGGAGGCTTAACAGAGGCCCAAAGCTCCACACACACCTCCACCGGTCTCTGGGCCTGGGTAGGTGCTTGAGAGTGCTACCCTTGGGCTCCAGCTTGAAGTGCTGCCCGTGCCTGTAGCTCCTCCATTCCCTCACCTGTAGCCTCTTGAAGGCAGTCTGGAGCCGGGAACACACTCTAAATGGCTCCAAGCTTCTCCCACAACCAGGGATGGGGACAGTCAGGACACAGGTGGTGGGTGTGTGCATGGCCAGTGCCTATGCAGAGGGGATGTGTGTGTGGTGTGTGTGCATGTGCTCCCTTGTGTGTGCAAACAGTGTGACCATGTGCAGACAGTGTGCCTGCTGAGTGTGGGCAGAGTATGCAGCTGCGGTACCTCCTGCGCAGTGGATGCACAGACAGCGATTGCTTGCCATTAGACAGTGGCAGCTGGGGAAACAGACAGCACAGGTGTATGCAGAAGACCTGCGATTACCTGGACAGACAGTGCACACGGAGTGTGAGGTGTGTGCAGGGTGGTGTATCTGCACACAGAGCCAGCCAGCCGGTTTTAGCTCTGCTGCTGAGCCTCTCCTGGGGCTGGGGAGGAGAAGAACTGGAGTCAGCTCTAGGGAAGGTCTTTGCTTCCTGCCTTCCTCCTTCCTCCCCTTTTTTCTCCTCCTTCCCTCTGCTTCTCTGCCCTGATCCCCCTACCCTTTCTAATGGTCTACCTTCCCTCCTGGGACCACACCTGGGCCCGCTCCCTCCCTGCTTCCTTCTTCTGGCACTGACTCCCCTGCGTGGATACTGACTCTTCCCCTTACACTCTGGCAAGCTCAGGGCTGTGCCCAGGCCCTTCTCCCACCTCAGAAGACATCCAGCCTGCCTGGGAACGGGCTGTGGCTAGCCCCTACCACCTGGAAGGCTGCTTCTGAGGTCTCCTGGAGGCCCAAGGCTGAGCACATGACCTTTGAGGGTCAGGCAGACAAAGAAAGAGGGGAAAGGGCATGTGGGAGAGGCAGAGGAATCGGAGGTGTCTGTCTTCAAGTGCAGCCTGCACTCTGAGGGGACATGCATCCTTCTGACCCTGTGGATGAGGATTCTTTCACAGGGGAGGCACAGGTGCCATCCAGCCCTCATGCAGCCCCTGGGGGTGGGCGCTGCTTAGCTGTGGGCTGTTGCTGTCATGTAGGATGATAGTGGCAGCTAATCCAGGGAAGCATGGACACAGGTGGTGCCTGCCTCAGGGAAGTTTCTACACATTGTGTTGGAGGGCTGTGACATGCAGCTGGTGTTGGCAGGTGCCTTGCACTCATTGTACCCTCAGGGAAACTTTTAAAATGTGTGTGTGTGTGTGTGTGTGTGTGTGTGTGTATGTGTTTTGTTGGGGACTGAACCCACAGCCCTTACAAGGAGCCATGTCCGTAGTTGTTTTTATTTTATTATTATTTTTTTAAACTTTGAGATAGAATCTTGCTGAGTCTCTTAAGTTGCCCAAGCTGGGCTTTAACTTGAAATCTTCCTGCCTCTGCCTCCTATCACGCTGAGATTACAAATGGGCATCTTCATGCCTGGCTACAATTGCTCTTCTTTATGCAGATAGGGAAACTGAGCTCTGAAGAGGAAGGAAGGATGAACGGGAGTCTGGGTGAGGTTACTCCCTCACTGCCTCCCTTGCCTCTGGCTTCTGTGTTTGAGGCAGGTTAGGGGATTCATCTTATTCTAGGATACTACAAAGGCTGCTATGGGTCAACACTTTTCTCTTTCTCTGTGTGCCTTTACCGTTTGCCTTGTAGTCTGTAGCCTGGCTTCCACAAAATTCCTTCCCCAAAATCACTCTTGGTAGATGCCTAAGAACTCTTTGAATATTTTTTGAATTAAGAAGTTTTAACTCACACATAGCTGTACGTCCTCTGGGCATATAGTGTACCATTTTAGTGCATGCATAGAATACGTCGTGGTTAGATCAGGGTAGTTCTCACATTGACGGTACACATTCCAGTCCTGATCTTGGCTTTCTGGCACATTCTGCATGGTTGAGTATGCTCTGTTCTCTGAAACACTAGTTTTCTTTGGCTTTTACCCCTTCCATACTGAGGGTTGAACCCTGGGCCTTTATACATTGTCTTAGTTACTCTCCTCTCTTGTTGCTGAGACAAATACCTGACACTCACACTTAGGGAAGGAAAGGTTTCTTTAGCTCACAATTAGTGGAGGTTTCAGTCCATATTCAGCTGGCTACAAGGCAGAGTGGCACATGGCAACCTTTCATGGGGTCAGCTAAGAGCAAGAGAGCAGGGAGAGCTGGCAGCAGTTCCTTTGAAATGCAAATCACCTGCCCCAGGGGAGGTGCAACACCCACACCCACAATAATCTATTACAAATTTGAGAAGTCGCCCCATGACCGCATGAGGCTTTGGGGGGACACCTATACACAAACCATAACATGCATCAGCAGTCATTTTTGAGGGTTTTATTTTGACAAAGAGTCTTGCTGAGTTTCTAAGTTGCCTAAGCTGGGCTTGAACTTGCAATCCTTCTGCCTCAGCCTCCCAGAGTGCTGGGGTTAGAGGGGTGTGCCACTGTGCCTGGATCCTCTTGGCTTTATTAGCACCATCTTTTGATTTTCCTTTGTGTTCTGCTAATGTCACCCCAATCCCTTTGTGGGTTTTCCCTGTCCTTTAACCATGGAGTGTTGTGTTCTTTGAAGTTCAGTGCACAGTGGCCCTCATCTCTAGCTCTGTCTCCATGGGCTTCTGCCTAGATGTTCCCAAGGTAGCCCAAGTTATTCGCAACAGGCTCGTGGATTTTATTTCAAATTTGATTTCCTATAAAACCCGGTCCACCACTAAGCTAACAATTCATTCTGTGATTGGCCTGACAGGCTTGTCTGTCCATTGGAGGGATCTGGGACATCTTTTCCCACCTGTCCCTGTCACTTGTTGCTTCTTGGGTTGCCTCTCAGACCTGCCCATGGCTCTGCACCACCCCAGTCACCCCCAGAGTCTTGGCTTCTATCATCTCCTTGACAATGCTGAGGTCTTCCATGGCCTTGGCACCTGGCATTGTGTCTTCCATATCAAAGGGTCTCCACAAATGGCTGGTTGTGAGGAGCACTCTGTGTTGAAGGTGAATCTGTGAACTGGGTCTGGAGATGGACACCTCTCTGGTTTTCTCTGCCCATGTCCGTGCTGGAGCCATTCCGTCCCAAGATGCACTGTTGCTGGGGACCAGGAGCCACCCACAGACCCGATCTGTTGGATGTGCATGTGCTCCTTGTCCCTGCACCTCCTCCTCCTCCACCCCTGTTAGCGAGTACCCTGGGTGTGCTGGAGAGAGTAGAGCTGTAGCAGAGAGCATTTCTTGAATTAAGAGCAATTGAAGGCATAAATGTATTGACTTTCCCTATGAGAGGGCCGCTATCTCACAGGTAAAAACTACATTTGGAAGTCACAACTACAAGGTGATCAAAGGACACCAGGAATGACACCAGCCCAGTGGAGGCCACGCCCACTTCACCAACCAGAAAGGCTGCCTGTAGCACTGGCTAGGTCCCCACTCTGCATGCTCCAGGGCTCCTCAATCCTCTTTCCCAGTTGGGGTGTTTCTACACTGAGCGTCTCAAGTTGGGGGCTGTGTAGACACAGCCACTGGGTTAGTTGGTGCAGACTCTGGTGAGCAACTGGGTAATTATTTCCAAAAATATTGACTTGTAATGTGAAGAAAGCTCTTCTCCCTGCCACCCGTCAGCAGAAAATTGCCTTTGGTATTAACATTTCATCAACCGCATAATGTGAATTGATGTAAATGCATAATTAGAAATAATAGCCTGGGAAAATTCACTCTTATTTATAAAATTGGGCTTGTTAAATGAAAATGAGAGCTAACAACTTCCATCTCACTGTTAAAATAGTCCAGGGCTTTGCCTGCTTGGCTTTTCTTTTTGGAGGTCTAGGGTCCCCTTGCGGAGCACTGTCTGCTCTACTTCGTGGGCGGAATCCTGGAGAGGAAACACCCTTGGCGGAGGCAGGCACACCACCTGTCCTAAAGGTGGCTCTCTAGGAACAGGAATGGGCCTCTCAGAAACATCTCCATCCCACTGCAACAAATGGCTATCCCTGAGAAAAGCAGGCGGCTGCCGGACACATTCCTGGGCCCTGGTTTTTCCTATAGATTGAGGCATAGCTCACCTTCTTAGGTGATGTTGTGGGACTTTCTGTGTGGAGATGATAACTCCTTCCTCCCCTAGGTTCTTATTGGCCAGTACCTGGCCTCATTCTGCGGCATCAGATGTGGAGATAGGACCGGGACCTTGACAGTCAGGATGCTTGATCGCAATGACAGGCCCAGGAGTGCACAGAGTCTTGGCTGGATCTCAGCACATCAGAATGAAGACCAGTGTTGTAATGTTATGTGTCTGTGCCGAAAGGAATGATGAGAAGACCTGATGAATTTAGCTCAGAGGTCTCACTGAGACTTATTTCTCTCAAAGTGAGCCTCGACCCTCAGAAGTATCTCACTTTTATTTAGGGCCAATGAACGTGCTCAGGTGCATAATCACCTGAGTAAAAAAGTGCTATGATCTCTGCCCTCCATTTGCCCAGTGCTAGATTCACACAAATACTAATTAAAAATGTTTCAAGCAAGGGAGGAGACAACTAACAGAAAGCCTTCAGGGTAAGATGTTATCTTTCTCCTTGATTCTCAGCTTTCTGGGATCCCCAAACCACAGCTGTCCCTGGTCTTTGTTTATTGCTCTTTGCCTCTTGAGATGCTAATTACTTATCTCTACAGACCAGCCCTAAGGGTGGCCCGAGCCAGTTTTGCACTGTGTGGCTACAAGCCCAGCAGAGACACAGAGCGAAGACTTCTGTGATATTGTTTAGCTCCCTGGTGCCACCACACATGGTGACATTTTACCTCATACCATGACCACTGCCCTCTGTTTTAGTCTTCACACTCCCATGGGAGTTTAGTTTTCTGTCAGATAAATACAAAGAGCAGGATCTGCCCAGGTCAGACTAGAGGATGTGAGCGGAGCATGTGCTTCCAGTTGCTGCTGTGTGTGCAGAGCGCTTAGGGTAGCACTGAGTCCAGAACCTGCCTCCTGTGGGCTATGGGCTGAAGCTTTGGGTGGGTGGATGAGTCAGCTTGGGGCTGGCCCTGCAGGAAGGTGTGGCTGCATGGCTAGGTGGCTGGGCCTTGAATGGCCTTGGTTATGTGCATCGTAAGGAATTTTCCCCAGCTGCTACTTTTTTAGTGGAGAAAGCTAAAATCACACAGAGAATGGTGCAAGCCTAGGACCCCATAGGAGTGGAAGTACAGGCCAGGCCTCTGCTTCCTGCAGAGCTGAGCCAGTGACGGGCATCTGGGTGGGAGCTGGGTAGTGTGTGCAGGGCTGGAGCCACTGTCCCCTTTCTGACCCCACCTGGCCCAGCCCTGGCCCCAGGAGGCCCAAGGAGGGCGCTTCTGTTCATGCTGCACCTCCCCTGGCCCTTCCCTCCCCTGCCTATCCCTGCCCCAGGACACAGGTTCCCTTTTCATGTGGGAAGAAAGCTGGGCACTTGTCTGCAGGAACAGCTGGGCCTTGTCCTCTCAGCTGTGGCTCAATGCCTGCCGGGTGCCGCACAATCCAGGCTGTGTCCTGGGAGCCCCTGGGCTGAGGGAAGCGCCTTGGCCGGTACCCAGGAGCTGCCCCTGGGCTGTGTGAAGCCAGGGCCCCAAGGTGTCCATTTCTTTGGGACTCCTGCTTTTTCTCAGGCTCCCCGGGGGAGTCAGGACTGTCAGAGGGGAGATGCTGGGCTGAATCTGACATACTGGGCCTGGGCCTCTGTTCTTCCTTATTGGCCTCTTGGCTCCCTGGAGAGAAGAAAGCAGGTGAAACAGCTGCAACCCTCCCCCTTCCTGCTGTCTTCCCTGGAGCTGCTTCCCTCAGGGGCTGGAGCCTCCTTCCTCTGTGGGCCGCAGAGGAGAGGAGTGCGGTGGGAAGCTGCTGAGTGAGGCCTGGCTCTCCACCTGGGCCTCAGTGGTGCATTTGTTTCTGCCTCTTTGGCCTGCAGTTCTGGGAGGTGGGGCACTCTTCCCACTGCGCTGCCACCCAGCACGGGAGCCTCCGTGCACTATTCAAGGCTGACTCATCCTCCACCGACTGGTTTTGTCTTTAGGCACCATGAGTCCTGCGCTGACTCACTTTCCCGGCTAGTAGCCATCGCTCCAGACAGCAGGTTTGCTCTGGCCTCACTGTCACAACAACTGCTCTGCAGCCCAGCAGCATCTGGACGCTGTGTACGTCCTGATCACGTTCCCTTTGTGGGAGTCAGAGGCGGAGACTCACGAAGGTCCAGTAACTTGCCCAAGGCCACCATTGGCAGCCTGCGCCTGCCTCATGCTAAGGCCTCTGCTCAGACCCTGCAGCCTACGATACCTCACTGGGCGTCTTTGCTCCAGTGGCTGTGTCTTCTGCCTACAAGGCTGTTTTCTTTAATCAGATGACAACCTTTTATTGAGTTCCTCCCTTATGCTTAGGCATGGGCTTCCATTCCAGAGGGAGAAACAGCTCATAATCATGTGGATAAAAAAAAAAAAAAAAAAAAGCAAAGTAGATCAGGGAGTGTTAACTTCTACATAGAAAATTGAAATAGAGGTGAGCTGGGGATGACCGGTAGACCGGTGGTGCTCTTGCCAGTAAGATCACCATGAGGCCTGGGGATTTGGGTGACGAGGTGGGAACATCTGTACAGTGACCAGAGGTCAGCATGCCAAGCAAGGATGTGCCTGGAGTGTGGATGGGCACAGTGCACTGGAGGAGTGGTGAACTGTGGGTGTTGGAACTGCAGAAATGTGTGTGTGTGTGTGTGTGTGTGTGTGTGTGTGTGTGTAGGTGTAGGTGTACATGGCTGCTGCAGGCCTTATGGCACCAAATTTAGTGTCCAGCCTCAGCACTGGGTCCGCAATGGCCCCTGCTCTCAGGCACCAATGCTGCCAAGGGGCCGCCGGGGCCAGCAGCTACCGCCCAGTAGTTGGAGGTCAGCTCAGGAAGAGCTGTCCTGCTACCTAAGGTCCCAGACAGCAGAGAGGCCTGTAGCGGAGGATGCATTGGGAGTACAGGGGTGGGACAGTTGCTCAGAGCCATGGAGTCTAAGGGGGGCCTGCTTGGAACCAACACCTGTGGGATAGTTGGCCCTTGGGGACAGAGCAGGGGGCAGCTGGGGTACTGGGCCAGGCTGGCACTCTGGTCTCTTCCAGTAGCCTTGGTGCTGCTTGAGGTGAGAAGGCCATCCACAGTGGAGAAAGGGGCCTGCTTCCAGAGGCCCTGGGTTGCCGAACTGGCTCTCAACTTTGGTCTGGGATGTGTCCGGCGTTTGATAAATTTTGTCGCTTGATTGATTTCATCCTGGCCCTGAAGGGAAGTGCAAGGAAGATTTCTTGATTTGAGAAGACCAAATTAGGAACAGATGTCTTTTCAAGCTATTAATAGGCAGTCAGGGAACAAAGGGGCTTAGTTTTAAAGGAGTCCACAGTGTGTCGGGTGCGGCTGACCCTCAGAATGCTTGGTGCAGGAGCAGTGCACGCTTTGCCACTGGGGAGTCAGTGGTGGGGGGTGATCAGCTTTCCCAGTACTCTGTTCAGGTCCTGATCAGCCAATCAAATTTAGTCATTTCCTCCAAATTCTTTGGTTTTCTAGCAGGGGTGGCAGAACACCTTGTACTTCTGATAAATGGGTATAGTGCAGAATGCGCTTCCAGATCAGGGGCTGCGGGACTCAAAATGTGTATAATTGTCCTAAGTCGGTTTCTTGTTTTTTCATATAGAAGTCTGGAGCTGGGCTTTTAGGCAAATGAATATAAACCACTGTGGAAGCTATTAGTAGCATTAGTGGCATTATTCACAATCACAATTGTTGAAAATTAAAATCGTCGATTGCTCTGTGTGTGTGCACTTTCTCTCTCGACTGAAATGCAAAAACTAATACCACTCAGATCATCAGAAATAATACTAGTGAGGAAAATGGCTTTTCTTTAAAAGAAAAACAACAACCCAACATTTTGCCTTAATGTGTTCCTTTGAAGACGTAAAGTTAATTATGAGGCAAACTAGAGAACAACATGACTCGATGTAACGTGGCAGACCAAGCCTCTGCCCCCTGCACGTCTGCTGCCTCTGAGACCTGGGGGGAGAATTTTATTCTGAGATAAGTGTGACTTCTGAGCAGCCAACTGGGGATGCAGATTTCTGAGCAGCCAACTGGGGACATATCCTGGCAGGAGCCCAGCAGGAGGCACCCAACTTTCCCTGTCACCCAGAGCTGATCTGGGCCCCATAAGGTCCTGCTCGAAGCCCGCAGTGGACACTGTATGTTTGCCATCTGCATCCGCATTGCTGATGGTTGCCCTGTGCATGACACTTAGGTCCTCTCCGTTCCTTTCACTCTGCCTACAGGCTGAAGGGGCCTGGGCTGGGGTCATGTGGGGGTCCTCTTCCTAGGAGCAGCTCTGTGCTTCCTCCCTTCTTAGTGGAACATCTCCTGGGTCTATCCGCCCTTGATGCTGGAAGCAGTATAAGCTTAGGACCACAACCTGTCTTCCTTGTCTCATTTCCCACCCCTCTGCCCAAGGGTCTTGAGCTGTCTGTTGGTTTGCTCCCAGGTTCATGGTGTGGTTGGTGTCCATGTGGCAGAATGCGTGGAGCTGTGCTATGGGGCAGGGCCAGAGGATAGGCCTGTGATGGTGTAGCAGGGTACCCAGGGATGTGGAGGCACTAATGGGCACATGGGCTTGGGCTTCTCTGCAGCCCCCATCCCCTTGATGCCTGGCACGTTCAGCCAGGTGGTTTGCAAGGCACATGTCTCTGCAGTGGGTCTGCTGCTGCCCCCTCACTGCTCTGTAGCCTCTCTGCAGGTTAGAAGGCAGGGGAAACCCCACTCGGATGCTGGAACATGCAGAACCCACTCCAGGCCAGTGGCTGAGTCGGAGGAAGCCAGGAACAAAGGGCTCCTGAACGTGCTGAGGGAGCCAAGGTTCTACTTGAGCAACCTTCTCTTTGTTCATGGGCTGTCCTTGTCTTCAGTGTCCCTGTCATATCCTTCCTACTTGGGGGTACTTTGTTTGTTACTTCACACACCATGTAGTTCCTGGGATGCAGGGGGGCGGGGGAAGGGGCTGCTCATGAGGGAAGGCAGAATATAGCAGGCCTGGTGTGGTGGTGCGTGATTGTAACCCCAGTGCTCTGGGAGGCTGAGGCAGGAGCGTGCAAAGTTCAAGCCCAGCTTGGACAACTTAGTGACTTAATGAGACCCTATGTCAAAGTAAAAAACTGAGGTGGAGGTGAGGAAGGTGCTGGGCCCAACTCCAGATTTTGCAAAGGAAAAGATGGTCAAATGTGAAGCAGCAAGGCTTCCAGAATGAGGCTGGCTCTTGGGGGATGGGGAGGAGAGACGGGGACATCCTTGACGCCTTGCTTGTCTACACAGGCCTCCTGCCCTTCTTGGGGCTTGGCCTTTGAACTCACAAATCCTTCTTCTTTGCCTGATCTGGCTTTGTTTGTGTTTCTGTCACTTGTCACCAAAAGTCATGACTGTCATACCCTCATTAAGATGTATTTGTCTAGCCACAGATGTCCCTTGCTTCTTGTAATCCTAATGTCTGAACGCAGCAGCATAGAAGGCTGTCCTTTGACAGCAGATCTATTCCAGTTCAACCATTTATTGAATGTCACTTGTCACTAAAGAACTCTAAGGCAGTTCTCCTTCCAATCAGGAGACCTCAGGGGAAAAAAACAGGCTGAAGAGAGAATGGAAGGGCAGAGAGCCATGATTCTGTCAGCTGCCGTGGGCCACACACTATGCTAGTCAGAACATTTGGGAATGAAGACCGGGCAGGGCAGTGGGGTAGAGATGCCCACATGCTAGCTTAGCCAGTATCACTGATGCCCAGGAAAGCTCCAGAGCACAGAGCCTCTGTGTGACAAGTCTGGTCCCCAGCTGAGATAAGAACCACTCCCCAGTCTGAGGTCTTCAGATTTCCAGTCTGTCCTTTGCTTCCCACTTGTAAACAACTCTTCTTCAGATTCTGGGTCCTGATCAGGTTTAGGGAGGGGTTACCATAGAGATGCATGTACGCAGTGGGACTGGTTCCAGGAAGGCAAGGAAGCTCTCTGTTCTGAGGGCTCAGAAGTCTTGAGGGACCCCAGAGTGGAATGGTCACATCCCAGGGAATCGTGAGCACTTTCCGGGGCTTGACTAGGTCTTCCCCGAAAGCCTTCTGAGGCAAACTCAGTGGTCACAGGGCATCCAAATGCCTGGACTTCTGCAAGTCTTCTTGTTTCCCAAGACCAGCTGCTGCTCTGCCTGGTGAGTCTGTGTGGCTTTGGTTCCCTTGTGACGGGCTGCTGACTGGAAAGCCTGCAGAGCCAGTCTTCTGTGAATCCCTTCCAGGCTGTCTGACTCAGGCTTCTGCTCCACACAGGTTTATGGTCCCACTGCGGATAGACATAAGTCAGCTTCTCTGGCTTGCCTCATCCTGAGGTCTTCATCCTTTACTGAGGAAGTCCTCCCTGGAACCTGACCACAGGCCACACTGTTGCCAAGTGTGGAGGACTATATTAAACATTTGTGTTTGGGGTGAGGATTTCAAAGGAGGAAGAGTTACTTGGTACTGGCCACATTTCACTGATACTGTTTTCTAACAAACAAAAAGGACTTCTTTCTGACCAGAAATGGATCTTCCTCTACCTCGGTGGGGGCTGCTGTTTCCAAATCTGCTTGCGTCAGGCCTCTCTGATGTCTGGAATCTTGAGTGGTTTCCTGGAGACAGATGGCATTGATTTTACATTTGTTCCACTCTGCCTGTCTCTCACAAAATATTAGCATCAGCTATTGACACGGAGCTCCCGAGGACATCAGAAACAATTTGATCTGTGACTTAAAAACAATATTTGGTAACATGCTAGCCACTGGGAGAGTTTTAGGGAATGGACTGTTTTTCAAGCATTTGGACAATTACGGAGAGTCACCAAACTGTTGCTCCTTTTTTGCTTGTGATCTTCTTGTCTCTTGCTCCTGATATCTTCGACAATTTTATTATGTTTTAGTCATTTTAGGGTGAGAGGAAAAGGCCGACTAGTGCCTGTGTCTCAGCATCATGTGGAGAGCACTGACCGGGCCGGGACGTGGGTGTTGGTACCGCTGTCAGCAGTCTTAATCTTGGACAAGCCATTTCAACTCTGTTTTGGTGTCAAGTTCTCTGTTAGTAACATGGGAAGCACAATCCTCTTCTTCCCTACGTCTCATGATGGGTGAGAGATTGGCCACGTGGCTGGTGCTGGGATGCATGACCCAGTTCAATTTTATTTTATTTATTTGGTGTAGGGGTTGAATCTGGGGCCTCATGCATGCAAAGCATGATCTCCACCTCTGAGATGTGCCTCTCCCACTAACGATTTAAGGGAGGACTCAGCCAGCACAAAAAGTCACCTGTATTATCTGACCTTGAGACCCAGAATCAGGATTCCGAGGAAGAGGGAGATTTCCTGGTTTTCCAGAAGGGGTACTTTAAGACTTTCTATTCTGACCTCATAGAGTGCTGGGGTTGGTGGGTGGGAAGGAGGAACCTCACTGAGCAAGACCTTAGACCACAGGCCTCTGAGGTGTTATAGGTGTGGCTGTAACAGCAGGGGTCTGGGTTCCAGTGAAACGTTTTGTGCAGCTGAGAAGCTGCACAGGAATGCCGTAAGGCAAAGCCCAGTACAGAAGGGGACAGCTGGGGCCAGGCAGGCTGCAGTCACTGCCTGTGCTCAGGAGAAGTGAGAGATGCTCTCCTCCATGGGCTCCTCAACCCCAAGACATCGTTGTTCTTTCCTGTGTCACTTCTACTTAGGGAGAACCAAAAATGCCTGCTTGGTGCCGATACTTGAAGTGATCACCTTGGACAGGAGAGAGTTAGAGGCGTTAGAAGGTCAGATGGTTCTAACAGGCAGGGATTGCCATGAGCAAGGCTGCTGCCGCTGACCTGATACTCCTGACAAGACGGCTTCTCTTTCTCTCCTTTAGGGTGTCATTTAGAGGAGTTTCACACAGTGTAAATGCTGGGAGAGCAAGAGCTCTCTCTCTCTCTCTCTCTCTCATTTATTCACATGCTTGTTTATTCAGTTCTGAAGCCAGGGCCACATTAGGCTTCAGAGATGGTCATAGTGGCTCCT
>PVKN010017261.1:0-17446 GCA_004027915.1 Capromys pilorides | reverse complement strand
CAACACCTACTGTCACATAGCTCCTGCAGGTACCTGTGTGGCCCTGTGGGGACATCTGTGCACACAGAGGCAGAGGACAGGCAGCACACTGCGGATGGTGGTGAAGAAGACGTGGGAACAGGTCGGACTTGGGCAGCCACCGGGCTCCCGCTCTCTGCTCCGTGGCTTTCCGCGTTCAGTGGCCTGGGAGCTTTAGTCACGATCTCAGAAGGGCGCAGCGCCTTTCCTAGGTGTCACTGAAGAGCTACCCCAGCGTGCAGAGGGGCTCAGAGGAACAGATTTTCATTATGAGGTTCCGCCTCTAATTTAGAACTGCTCAAACTTAACTTATAAAACATGAGTTCCAAAACCAAAATTAAAAATAGATCCCACTAAAAGGAGTTATTTGGGAAATTAGCGAAATGCCTTAAACTCCCACTTTGGGGAGAAACAAGTCAGTTTTTACAATTAACTATATTAATAATTCCTTAGTTGTGAAGTCATAATTCCTGCTTAAAGGGATCCAGAATCTTTTGAGCTCTCTGTGTTAAAAATAATAACTGCAGACTATGTTGCCACCAGTATGTGGGTGGTTGGAGGAAATGGAAAAAATAAAAATCCACAGTGCTTAATGATTTATTAATGAGTTTCATCTTCTCCCTGGAATGGGGACCACTAATTACATGTGTGTCTAATCACTCACTGGTGGGTGGAATGTTTGCCACCATCAGCTCAAGAGACAGGCACACTTCATTTTCTGCAGAAGGGACCCGACAAGGGCCACTCTTTGAGCCACTCTCAGACCCTTGCTCTGCAGAACAGCTGGCATCACGGGCTGCCCTCGAAGGCTTCTGTCTGGGCCTGCGAAGCTCAATTTGGAGCAGAAAGCAGAGCTTATTTGTTTTAAGAAACCTCTGCTAACAAGATGTATCAGGACTTAGTGGGTGGAGAGGCCCTGAACAGCCCAGCGCCTCGCTAGGATCCAGAGTCAAAAGCAAAAGGAATCACTGGGACTTCTTAATGGAATTAAGCAATCAATGTATTCGACCAATAAATGTGGAATTATTGAAGTAAAGGCTAGGTGGGAATTTCAGCGCCTACACTTCATGAGGATTCCAAGAGGGAATCTATCCTTAGCACAGGGCTATGCTTCACTGTCCTGCGACCATGGTTGACTCCATAGGAGCTCATTTTAAAATAACTCACTTAAAATAATTATACAATTATTTTAAAAAATTATGCATATTTTAAGTAAGTATTTTCAAATAATTTAAACCATAAAGAGTAAGAAAGCTACACTGTTGCTTTCTCGTTGGTCTTCTAATATAATGAATTTCTTAGCGAAGGGAAGTGAAGAGCCCCGCGCATCTGCCGATCTTCAATCTTCGTTCTTTTTCAGGTGGAAATATTGCTCCTGTGAAACTGGCTCACTCTGGACATTTTTTCTTTCTTTGCAAAAGAGGCTCAGGTGCTCAGACTCAGGCGCTCACAGGGCAGCCGCTGCGCTACTGCGGAGTGAGAGCCGGCCTGGGGCGCCGCCTGCAGCGCGCTCCTCTGCCGTGCTGGTGCCCTGCTGCAGCTGCCCTCAGCAGGCCCGGGTCCCACGCAGCAGGCCCAGAACCTACGCAGCTCGTCTTTCCACAGCACACACGGAGCTCTGTGACCCTTTGTAAGGCCAGAGTTCCGATCTGTAGTTCTCATCATGCAAATGGTAACTTGCATTTCGGACATATTCTCTGGGGAGGCCCACGGGCTGACCTGGACAACCTTTCTAACAGCCATTGTCTCAGACCCTTGAGACGCCGGACTCGGCAAGTTTGCACTTCCTTTGGTCCCGCTGCCTCTGCGCCCTTGGTGCCACGGCGCTGCTTTGCAGGGTCACCTCCCACAGGCCCTCACTGTCGGTCACCGAGACTGGCTATCGCTCTGGATCCAAGTCCTTGAGCTTCACTTGACTGTGGCGGACAGAGGCTCAGAGCAGCTGCTGGCGTCCCTGCGCGGGCTGGCGAGGGCTTCGGGCTGGCCGGCCGACAAGTGCGGTCCAGGTGTTGCACACAGCAGCAGTAGCAGCAGCAACGGCAGCGCCAGAGGGGGCTGAGGAAACGCGTGTCCCGGCCCAGCTGTGACCCCAGCAGCCCGCCTGGGGCCTAGGCCTCCAGTCACAGGTGTCCTCCACTGCGGACTTCGCGCTAACGCCAGCCTAGGGTCTCCTCTCGCTCCCATTGCTCCTGGATGAAAAAACTCGAACTTCTGCAAGTCTCCTCCTCCAGTTAGTTTTCCAGATCTTCTCTGAACTCTCTCCAACTTGTTTGAGTAGCAGGGGATGAATTTTTGGGCATCTTTTCAAAGAGTTCTGCATGCTGTTCCCATGTGTGGGTTTCTGCCCAGTATTTACAGAGTTTTTTAATAGGCAGTTTTTTGGGAAATGGCTCCTGAAATGGACTAGGCAAGGGGAATAAAGCTGCTTTAACTTTTTTGAATTTTATATTGAGTCTCAGGCTGAAATTTGGTTCTTCACAATTATCTACGTGAATGACTCTCTACAAGCATTGCTTAAATATTGTAACATTTATATTTAGGCTCTCAATTCTTTCACTTGTCCCAACTCTTCATTAATGACTACGGTTTCATGAATTTTAGCTGGAAAATAACTTTGTTTCAGGGAAATGTTTTTCCTTTTGGAGCAACACTAGTCATTCAGCTACATCAGTGAATTCGCGTTGTTTTTCCCGTCAGCAGTTGGGAGACGGGGCCTTGCTTCTCGGCTTGGGAAGCCGGCTCAGTGACGTGCCTGGGCCGGAACGCAGAGCGGGTTCACTGACTCACTCCTCACTGGGCCGGAGTAGGGAATTAGAGCAGTTGTTTCTGAGGCTTCAATGCTTTAAAGCAAAAGTGTTTCTTGCCTTGTGTCAGTGATAAACGCTATTTTATTCCCAGCCAACCCGGGGC
Source organism: Capromys pilorides (assembly GCA_004027915.1). Classification (NCBI taxonomy): domain Eukaryota; kingdom Metazoa; phylum Chordata; class Mammalia; order Rodentia; family Capromyidae; genus Capromys; species Capromys pilorides. The sequence goes on along the minus strand of PVKN010017261.1, from coordinate 14,518 downwards.
TGCTAAGACGGTGCTGCTGGCCTTGCAGGGCAACTGCAGAGGCAGCGGCAAATGCCAGAGCTTCCAAAGCGTGCAACTGGGGACTCGGGAGGCCCTCACTGGGCCCAACCGCAGGCGCCGGCTCCTCACTTCCGGCAGAGTCAATAGGGGTTCAGAAGCCACTTACCTTAGGCTCTAGGACTCGCACTCAGAGCTGTGTTTCCTGGGTCCTAGCACCTGCCCACTGGGAGAAGAAAATAACGAGAGCAATGTCCCACACTACCTCAAATCAGATAGTGCTATTTTATTTTTCCATAAGAAATTTATCTTTCTGGAATTCTATGTCAAAACACAATTTCTAGGGTCCTGTGTCAGGTTCCAGATGCTACTGCAATAAAGGGACTTCAAGCAACGCAAGTGTCTGTGCTCCGGAGATGGCCTCCCTGGGGTACTGTGGAGGTTTGGCCTGGCTGCACACCTCTGGGGACTTTCAGGGGACTTTGCCTGCAGGCGTTGTCAGCTCCCAGGTGCTGTCCAATCCCTTCGCGGTGCCTGACCCCCATCCCACACTGCTCCGTGCCCGACCCGGCTGGTAGCACCCTCGCACCCCCAGCACCACCTCCTGCATCTTCTCCATGGCTAAGAACTCTGTCTTACCTTGGGCCCAACATCACACAGCGTCCCCATGGGCAGCTGATTAGCAGTGCGAAGCTGTGATTGGCCTCCTTCTAATGTCACGCTGCCACAGGTTACAGGAATAGGGTGTGAACATCTTTGCAGACCCTTTATTTTTTTAACCTCCCCCATGTGCCATAAAAAACAGCGAATGACTTTAATTCTGATTCCCCGGAGGGTGCTCTGGGTCCGCAGTGCCAATCCCCCGAGGGACCAGTGGGATGCGCAGATCTGGGGTCCTACTCCAGGTCTCTGTGCTGGAAATCCTGGAGCAGGGACCAGAAATGTGCTGTGTAACCAGCTCTCCGCCTGGTTCGAATGCATGCTAGGGTTCTGCTGTTTCGTGAGTCTTCACAAGGACCTGGGATAAGATGCAAGTGAATAATCTATTGACCATAACACTATCGAGTGATAACACACTTTGCATTTGGCTGTTGTTTTCCTCAAAGGTTAGGATTCTAGAGTTGCTCTCGAGCCTCTAAGAATTCACAGAGGCCAGGCCAGTGCCATTTCCTCCTCAAGTCCCCATGAGCCTGGGCAGCGTGGTGTTTGGTGTTGTAAGGGTATTTACTCCTTTTGGGAAAGGAAGCAAAAATGCATAGAATTTTATTTGGAAAAAGTTAGGGTAGAATTAAAGACAAAACAAAACCAATGCACTGAAAATTATTGACAATCGTGTGAGTGAGAGCCTACGGGCTGGCTCTCCTTTCTTTGGACCTGCGCTGCACGTCCAGCAGATGGTGACACAATGGCTGCCCATGGACCTGAAGCCTGGGCGCCTGCCATGGACACGCTTAGGCAAGAGAAAGTGGGCCTGAACATCCGTCTGCTCGTCGCTGAAACAAGCAAACCCTGCCCTTGCTTTGTCTTGCACGGTCAAGGCTTGGCGGCAGTGGCTGACCTCCAAGGCTCTGTCTCAAGAGAGGCGTTAGGATGGCGTGGGGTGGTCCCAGGTCTTCTGAGGCAGACTGCAGAACTGGAACGAGAGCGCAACTCACAGGAGAAGGCAAGGTCCAAAGCCCAAACCCGAGATGAGCAGCTCAGCCCCTCTGCTGTCTGCTCTGCCCGCAGCTGGCAGTCTAGAACTCTGCCAGTTGAGAGGCCCCTGAAGCCACCAAGGGTGAATGTTAGGAAAGAATCGGTGTGAGGAAGCTCGAAGAGACATAGTCGGAAAATCTGCTTCTTGCAGCCTCACCTGAGGGCAGAGTCTTTTCTCTGGCTGCTGAACTTTTCTGGGTGAAAGCAGCAGGGACCACATGGGGACCTCGAGTTCTTGGGTTTCTGTCTTTCCACCATAATTTCTCTGGTCTGCCTCATAGCTGCTAAGGAAGCATCTCCATGTATCAAGTTGTCATTCTTCTATTATTTAAAAACCTCTAGGATTTGTGTAAATCTTTCAAAATCTTTTCCTAAATACGAATTCAAAAAATTTTTTTTAAGAATTCAAAATTTAAAAATACTAATTGCAATACTACGTGGCGGGCCCTTGGGCTAGGGACTGAGCACACACACCAACCTCGTGGCCGGGCCGCCTGTGGACTCGGCCCTGGAGTCCCCTTTGCTCCTGTCTGGATTATGCAACTCTTTTCCTTCTTCTCCTTAGTCACTCTATGACAGTTCTTATCTCGCGTTTTCACATTTATCTCTGGTGCGCACAGCTTTCAAAGCTAATGTTCTACTGGATTCGAAGTCGAGTGCTATGTTAGGGAAGCTTCCTCAGGCTGTGTTTGGGTCCGGCCACCTTCAGGCCGTTTCCATCTTCGAGTGGATTGCTGCTCCTCCTTTGTTTCTCTATCTCGTTAGGCTTGGGGCAGGTATCAGAAAATAGGTTAGCATTCTGGGTCATGTTTAGGTGTCCCCCAAAGCCCAGTAGGATCACAGGATCATAGAGGGGCTCTAGGGAGCTGACTGCGCTGTAGTGGCGCTGAGACCAATGCTGTCAGTCGACACCGCGCTCGCTTCTCCCCTGCTCCCTTCAGGCGCTGCGAGGTGCAGGTCTGAGTGCCGTGAGGTGAGCAGCTCGCTTCCGCCAGACCCTCCCACACACTGCTTCCATGGAGAGCCAGCGGGCTACAGACTGAAGCATCTAACAGGGAGCCGAAACAGCCCTCTCCCATGAGCTTAAGGGGTTGGACCTTTCCTTACCATGACAAGAAGGTGACCAGAACAGCCGGTGTAGGGGTTGAGCCGGCCGTGCTTCTTTCCACCTGCCTGGCTCTGTTCCTTCTATTTCTACGTAAATTGGGAACTTGTAGGGTAATCTCTCATCCTCAGTGTTCTCAGTAAAAACGGGGATTGTATCATCCTATGAGTGGTAATAAAGAGTATAACAGGGGCTGGGGAAGTAGCTCAGTAGAATAAGCGCTTGCCTGGCAAACGCAAGGGCCTGAGTTGAATCCCTGGTTCTGAAAAACACAATAAATAAATAAATAAATAAATAAATAAATAAATAAATAATAACAGAGTGCAGCGTATGTTTGTGTGCGTGTACACATGTTTGTGTGTCAGGATGCACACGCTTGAGTGGGGGCACGTCTGTTTAAAGCAGTGCATGAAAAGAAAGGGAGCTCAGCGAGCATCAGTTTCTACCTCCTCTTATCCAGTTCCCACAGAACGTGGGCTCGGATTCCCTCCCTTCCCGGCCCTGTGCCCGCCCCTGGGTCTCGCGCGGCCATGGCCTGGTCCTTCTTGTCTTCGTCCTGTAGCTATCCTTCCCTCGCCTTCTAGGCTCGGCCGCCCTGCACCCGGTCTCAGCGCACACCGCACGGCCCTTGCAATGCTCTTGTGCTTCTGGCGCCGCACTTTCGCTTGCTCTTGATGAAGGTGAGGTCTTCTTCCATCTCTAGTCAGCACCCACGTATTCTGGTATTACTTACTGGTATTTTTCTCTAGATGTATCACGCTTGTTTCCTTTCCTCTCGTCAGCTGCCTACTGACCTCCCTTCCTTCCTCCATCTCTCCTTGCCTCCTTTCCTACCCTCTGTGCTGGGGATCAAACCCAGGGCCTCACCCCTGTTAGGCCTGAGCTCGACCCCTGGGCTACACCTGGGCACCTGTGCTCAGTTTTACCCATGCGTCCTGGCATGTATTGCAGCACGTTGCATGTGAACTAGCTATAATTTTGGAAGAAGATGTTTAGGAATTCACGTGAATGCTTCGTGTACTTAATAGGGCTTGTTAAGTCTCTTTGCGTGCTACAGAAGCCAATTAGCTGAGGCCAGAAAAGGAAATTGTTTCAGGGAATTCAAGCACAGTTTGCACAACAAAGTGGAGGCCAAAGATTCCAGAGTCTTTAAACAGCTGAGGGCAGAGCTGGGCAGTGCCCTCGGCTCCCTCTGTCACTCGCCCTTGTGTCACGGGGCCATGTGGGCCCCGCTCTGTCCCCAAGGCTTGCTCTTCCCAGAGGCTCATCCTGAAGGAGCTGGGAGCACCCGGGTGAAGGGAGGGAAGGGAAGTGTGTGTTAGCCCTGCAGTGTTGTCCACACCGTCCATGGGTGCTGGGAGACAGCTGTGGGGTCATCTGGGCTTGTGGTCGTCCTGGAAATCATCAACCCTGACTTCATGCAATATTAATGATTTGATGTTAAGGAGGGAGAGGTTCTGCTGACCTCGGTGACCCACTGCAGTGTCTGAAAAAAAAAAAAACCCACTGGCCATGCTCTTATAACTATTGTGGGGCCCTTCCAGGGAGCCTGTGAATATAATTATTATTTATCTATTGAATGTCACCACCAAATGGTATATAATATACACAGTACTGTCGCAGTGTTCAAATGTATGGCTCGCTCCAACTGTTTTGACCACACAGAGGTGGGCATAGATTTTTGCCCAAAAATGTCACTTGGGCGTCACTTTGAAGTCAACTCTGTACTGGAATCCCTAGTTGTAGCCGGACACTGAGGTCCTTGGGGTAGGTTTTCTGGGTGTCTGTAGCTAGCACAGCCTTTATTTTGGATGGCATCTTTAGGACGATTAACTTAGGCAAAAAATAAAAGTAGAGCATTATTTCAATAATAAAGCAATAAATTTCTATTTTCCAGGTTGTATCATATTCGTTAGGGTTGTTTCTCATCACATAATGAGGTTCTACTTAGCTCTGCAATGTCGATTTTTATCTATGTTGAAGAAATCCTTAAAAGTTAAGGGATTTTATTGAGTGTACATCTGTCAAAATCAAGAAGCAAATGAAAGAAGTGCGGGCCTCTAATCCAGACTTGAGACTTCTAATGACCGTACAGATGTCTCTGGAAGTTTCAGAGCTGAGAGGAGATGTTAGTCCATAGCAGTGGGAACCCACTCCACCTCCCGTTCCCCTCCCAGCTGAGCTGCTGACACAGCGTGAGTGCTTAGCGAGGATGAAAAGAGCGGCTGTGGTCGGAGCGGAGGTTCTCTCTCCCACAGCTTTGCCTTACCTATGGCTATGCGGGGCTAAACATCTGGTCGACCACTTATTATCTGTGAATGAGGGCAATTATCCATGTCACAGGTGTGTTATCCTCTGTGAGATCTTATTTCATTCTAATATGGACGTGTCTGCAAATAATTCATGAAGCGCGCTTATTTAGTAGTCATCTTTCCTATGGAGAATAATTGCTAAGCTGCTTTTCCTCACATTTCTCTTTCTTTCTTTCTTTTTAATGAAGGGTTGGGCTGTGACCTCTTTTAGCTAGGATGCTAATTGTAGCACCTTGGATGGAAATGTGATGGCCAAGTACAATACTGGCCTTTCCTGTAAAGCTCAGAGGCTTCCCTGCCCACTTTAGCTGCCACGATTTGCAAAATGACCTGCTTCGGGATCACATTCCTTGTAGTTAGTGCAGTCGATAGCTTCTCGGCAGCACTGCTTTCCTTTGAGGGTGCGCTGTCTCTGTCTGTCCCCATCTCTGTGTCTCTGTGTCCCTCTCTCTCTCTGTCTCTCTCTGCCTCTGTCTCTTTGTGTCCCTGTCTCTGTCTCTCTGTGTGTCTCTGCCTGCGTCTCTGTGTCTCTGTCTCTTTTTGTCCCTCTCTCTTTCTCTTATCTCTCTCTCCCTGTTTTTGTCTCTGTCTCTGTCTCTCTGTCTTTCTCCCCTCCCCCCCCCGGCTCTCCCTCTCCCTCTCTCTCATCAGCAGTACACACACCAGTCGTCCTAGCGTTTGCCCATTTTTCTGGAACGTGCAGTTCTCTCAACTTTCTGCCTGATCTCCCTTTTTCTGGTGAAAAGCTTGCTTCTGTGCACTGGTCCTTAAAATTCAAGGAGCTTTCAGTTCTCAGTAAAATAAATAAGTTCTCATTTATATTTTACATGTTTGCAAACAATTAATACAGTTTATTAACAGACATGGCTGGACTTTGGACTCATTCTCAGCAGATGGCATTCTTCTTAAAGTCCACCTGAGTTATTTGAAGTTAAAAACAATGCGATCTTTCCTCTCCACCCAGGCTGTCTTCTGGGACATGGTCTCTGACAGAGATTCCTGTGAGACACAGGGGGCAAAATTATTTTGGACAAAATACTTGCCCTTCTTGAATTGGGCAACCTGGCCAAGCGTACAGGCGGAGACAGCTCTTGTGTGGGTCCTGGTTCTTTTCAGGCCCTCCCTATGTGACCTCTCTCACACGTCAGTGTTCTAAATATAAAGTGAGGACAGGAATCCTGTCAGAATAAGGCGCGTTTGCCCAGGATGCTCAGCATAGGCACCGTTATGGAGGGAGCCTCTGAGGGCCTCAGGATGTGGCTGCTCCTGTAATTTCAGGCTCTCAGTGGCTATCAACCATCTTCATCAGTAATCACAAAGTGCAGGCCACCCTGCCTATCCGAGAAGTCACTACAGATGTCACCTGTTGGCGTCTGTCTAAACGGTGGCGTTTCACTATTTTACAAGCTATCACCACCCTGTGCCACGGAATCCCAGCTTGCAGTGGCACCAGTGTGGGGTGCTTGCCTGTTCGCTCTGGCACGTGTGTGGGCCGTGGGGCTCTTCGCCCTCACCGGCGCTGGGCTCACAACAGAGCTGGGGGAGCTGCGTGGATCACCTTGTTCTTTGTGCAGCTTGCAGATTCTAGGACTTTCTCTTCCTGGTGAGGTTCTTTGGTCGTATGTAGTTGGAAATCTCTAGGAGGAAATGAAGTTAAATTCATTAAATTCATTTTAGTTCTGGATGTTTCTATTTAAATGTCTGGAGAGGGAGTTGAACTGAATTAAGACAAAATCCACCGAGGCGAGAGAGGCAGGGGGAGGTGGGGCTCTGGTTGCTCCCAGTCACCCCCAAGTCCTGTGTGGCTCTGCTTAGGGGCACTGAGCTGTCTGGGGCCCAAGGACCCAAGCCAAGGGGCTTGAGGAGCGAAGGGGAGCCCGGGCTTCCAGTTAGAAAAAGCCAGCTGCTTCTCTCCTCTGCGGACAATTTCTACTCTCCTCTTCATTCTCTGCCCTCAACAGCCAGGACTCCATAGGACCCCGAAAGACGGTCACCCCAAGTGGAAGGAGGGCAGGCGGCTGGGAGCGGAGCTCAGTTCTGATAGCCAAAGCATAAGGAGGTCTGCATGCCTGGAGGAAGCTGAGTTCATACGTGCTCGATAGTCGGTGCGTAGAGGCCCTAAGCGTCCTGCAGCTCGGTCACCGTCCTGGCCTGCCTCTCCTCTTGGCCAGGCTCAGGCTGGCGCTGACCTGGAGCAACACCCGGGCCCAGGGGTCCTCAGGGTCCGCTCGGACCCCTCTTCCTGGCATGGCTCTGACTGAAGAACTGGCCTCGCTCCCACGCAATGACTTCGCTAAGCAATCAGCGGGCCTCAGCAGGGGCTGGGCAGCACATTTACACAAGCAGCCTCCTAAAAACAGGGGTTCCTCGCCAGGAGTGGTGGCGCACACCTGTCATCCCAGCTTGGGGCATGACATGTGTGAGCCTGGTTTGGTCAGTTTGGTGACTTTGTAAGACCCTGTCTCGAATAAGAAAACTGAAAAAGGGCTGGCCTACAACTCAGTGCAAAAGTCCTTAGGTTCAATTCCCAGTGCTTCAAAAGAGAAATAATACAAATAAAAGGTAAGTGAATGAAAACAGGATCCATAAGTCGAGTCTCCTTTTCAGTGAATTGGGAGGCGGTGGCCAGGCGTTTGTTCAGCTGCATTAGCTGAACCTGTTGGAAGCAGGTGGTTTCGATAGCAAGCACTGATCTAGTTCCATCGGGCTACTCATGGAGGAGGCATTTTGAACCAGGAGCAGGGAAGTGATTTCTTTAGGAAGAGTGTGCTGCCCTGGGGTGCCGGGGTTGAGGAGCTTGAGGCTCATGGGGGGATGGGCTGTGCCATAAAGAGGTCCCTGCGCAGGTGCTGAGGACCTGAACGCGCTTCCAGGCCAGGCACCCTCAGGACAGCTCCGCACCGTGCCTTTTCTTGTGTGCCCCCCACAGACTACAGGGCCAGCGTGGGTGGGTGGTGGCAACAGGCGGGGAGTTCCGTCCTAGGTCCTGTGAGGAGCTTAGGGCCTCCCCTGCTGGCAGCCAGGCCTGCAGCCAGCCTCAGCCTCCGCTGCTTCCGCTACCGCGTGCTGGCTAGGGAGGCTTCAAATGCAAACGTAAATATTCGTTATCTCCCTCCCATTAATTATTGTCACACAGGTTTAAAGGGTCAGAGACTTGGAAGTTAATGCCTCCTGCAGTGTGGGAAAAGTGGCACGGTGCCCCTCGATGGCTGTTTTTCTTTCTGGCTCACTGCAGACCAGTGGTTCTGTCCAGCCCAGCTGGCAGCAAGATGCTAATTGCAAAGGCAGCTCCCGGAGCTCGCGATCGCAGGTGGGAAGGGGACAGCCAACAGTCACTTCTGACCGGCAGGGTCGGGAACTGCGGGTGGCCCAGGTCCCCTCACGTATTGGCATGTCCTGGGTGTCCTTCCGGGGGACCACTGTTCTGACAGTCTCTGAGCACACGTGGTTCTCCTTCCTGCGGACCGGCAGGGAAACCCAGCATCTCTTTTGGTTGTTTTTCTTGTGCATCACACAGGGCATGGCCTGAGGAAGGGAGACAGGAAAGCTGGGTCCCACCCCAGCCAGCTGTGAGGCTTGGGCGCGGTCTGAGGGCACCGAGCCTGAGCTACGAACCAGAGTGCGAAGGGAACCGGCACTTTGCCTTCAGGCTGGTGGAGGGGGTGGCGGCCTGGCGCAGAGCGCGGCCGTCTCAGGAGAGCTGGCTTCAGTCTCCACCGGGCCGCACTGATCTCTGCTCCCGCAGGGGCTGGAAATTCACCTGGGCACCCTGGGGAAACCGTGCTTCCCCGCTAGGCCCTGTATTCAGGTCAAGCTGGACCTGCGGGCAGGCAGCATGCTGCAGCCAGCCAGCGCGGGTGGGCGGAAGTCCTCACTGCAGGGACAGGTGGAGCGACAGCAGTGCCACCCCCGCCCCGGAGACAGTCATCCTGTTCCTGCAGAAATCGGCCACACCCGCAGCTCCTGTGGAGGAGGAGGCTGTCTGAGGCAGGTGCAAGGTCTCTCGCTCTGTACTGGAGAATAAACAATCAGCTCCACCTCCGCGCAGCTCTCTCCTGGCAGCCCTGCCAGGGAAGCAGCGCTGCTGCGGGGCTGCCCGACCGTGGAGTCCCGCGGGGTGCGGAGGGCACAGGCCTTGCTTCCGCTTCTGGGTAGGGCCTGTCTCCTTGCCGAGCACAGCTCTGGGGAGCCGCAAGTTCATCTTCTGGGGCGCCGAGGGGGTGCTGGGCGCCCAAAGGCCTTGATCCCTCTGGGGAGAGTGGGGGAGGGGCAGAGCATCTGCCCCGGGGTGCGGCCCTGCTGTGCGGCTCTGGGAGGGACATTGGTCAGCAGCAGCAGGCTGGCGAGTGCACCGCCTCGGGTGGCTCCCTCTGTTTCAGCCCCAACACCCACGACACTTGAGTGGACAGAGATGGCGCGGCTCAGCTTTGCAGTTTAACAGCATCGCCAAGAACCGGGCTCCTGGGTCCGCCTGTGGCCAAGCCCAAGTTGCTCGCGTCGCTGTAAGCCCTGCGTGGCCTCTGAAGGGACCTGCACCTCATCACGAGCGTTTCTTCTGCGTACAGTAAGAGACCAGCTTGGCGGCAGATGGGCTTTTCCCGCTCTCTCTCTCCTCCTCACAAAAGTGAGGATCAAACCCAGGGCCTTCACACTGGACTACATCCCAGCCTTGTCCCCTCTCCCCTTCTATATTTTGAGAGAGAATTTGACTAAGTTGTTAAGTTGGCCCAGGCTGGGTTGGAACTTGCAATCCTCCTGTCTCTAGAAAAATTGTGGACACCACAACACCTAGGCCTTTGCCAGGAGGCAGAACCTTGGGCCCCGGCTGTGTACCGAATTTCACAATGGAGAAACCAACGTCCCGTCACCAGTTACACCTGAGCATCTGACTGGGCCTCTGACTCACAGCAGAGGCTCAAGAAATTATTAAATAAAGGATCAACTGGGGGATCCAGAGAGCAGGCCAGTAACAAAGAATGGAGCTCAGCTCCAGGCTCCTGTCCTGGGAAGGAAGCTGTTCTGGGCGGGCGATCGCACCATTTCCAGTTCCCAGAGCCATTCCACAGGGCAAGCTTTCAAGCCTGAATCTCTGTGTACCGAGGAGCTAAGACACAGCAGAGCCTGAAGTATTGTAGCCGTCTCAGGTCACACGCCGAGCTTCTGGTGACTGCGTGGCTCCCAGCTCCCGCGTTACTGCACCTCCACACTCTGTGTTGGCATGGGGCTGTCGGCTCGGCCTGGGGTGTCTGAAGTTGACCTTGTACTTAGTGTCCTAGGGGCCTAGAGGGTCTCTGGCGGAAGGAAGGACGAGGCCTTGCCCTTAAACACCTGGGTCCCTCTGTGAACCACAGTGAGGAGGTAGCCAGCAAGCGGGCAGCCACAAAGGCGCAGGGAGAGGCTGGCGCCGTGCGGGTCCCCAGCAAATCGCTTCCTGCTCACCTGCTGGCCTGGCAGCTGAATTCAAAATGATGGAAATCAAGAGGAGGCTGAGAGGGAGAGCACTTGATTAGGACAAAAGTCCCCGGGAGTCGGTGCCATCGGCCTTAGGAGGACGCCTTCAAGGGGGAGATGGGAATGGTGAGGCAGTCCCCAGCCTCCAGGCCATGGGGGCCTCCTCAGGGCAGCCCTGGAAGCTCTCACAGGAGCAGGTCCTCTTCAGCCACTCATCAGCCTAAGTGTCCCACAGCTTCCTGTGTGACAACAGGGCTGATGCTTCGCTAGCTCTGCCCGCGGGGCTGCCTACCCAGCCCTTGTCTCCTGCCTTGGAAGCCGACCAGAGGTGCCTGGATCTAGTCTGTTGCACCGTTGCCACCATAAACTCTCTGGCCTTTCAGGGAGGGTGGCTGGGAAGCCTGCTGGGTGACCTCTGTCTCCACGCACTTCCTCTTTCTCACTCTCTCTGTGGTGGGGCTCTCTGCTTACCGAAGCACACCCAGCTCCTGTAGAAGGAGACGGCTGAAGCAGCGCTTTCCTGACCCAGCAGGCAGCAGAGAGAAGCCACACTGGGGAATGCAAGCTGGGGTCCCGAGCTGAAGGTCACCAAGATGACACCAACGGCAGACACAGGCAGAGGCCAGAGCTGCTGCCGGCCTGGACGGGCTGCGGGTGGAGTACGTCCCCACTTAGAGAGTTGGGTGCTTGGCCCCTGGTGAACAGTGCTGAAAAGTGGGTCCTGGAGGAGGTGAGACCGAGGAGGGCAGAGGAGCGGGTTCCTTGTCCTGACGGTGGGCTCATCATCAGGGTGGAGCCTGCCCTTCTGGCGCTGTCACCCACAGGGAGCCATGACAGCACAGGGGAAGCCCTCCATCTTCAACCTTCCAGCCAAATGCAGTCATCGACTCCCAGCCTGCGGTGTTCTGTTAGAGCAGCTAAACACAGACTGATATACCAGGCAGAGACGCAGGCTGCAGGTGGCGGGCAGGAGGATGGGGGTGGGTGAGACCGAGGATAAAGTGGCCAAGCGGGGAGAAAGAAACAAACACCGGCAGCCCTTCAGAAACAGCCTCTCAGGAGGTCAGCCGCTCCCGAGAAGCCCTCCTGCCCAGCCACGACACATCTGAAATGCCTTGTTCAGAGAAGACAGTGTCACCACAGTCGGAGTGGACGGTGACAGCTCTGTCCTGTTGCAGAACGCAGAAAGCCAGCGCCATGGAGGAGCTTCGAGTACATGAAAACAAGTCCGATTCACAGTCAAGTAAGACTGCTGTGGGTCTGGAGCCGGGGAACGGCCTCACAGTGGGCTCTTGTCAGCACCCTAAATTTAACCAGATGGAAAGCTTTTCAAAGCACCACCCTATTCAGACTTTGGAAGTGAAGAATTTGTCTTTTAATGGTAAATTTGCATTCCATCAGAAGATGGAACACATCATCTTTAACTTGCTTGCTACCCAGAAATAAATTATAATTTAATTTATTTTGCTTTATGGTCTATGATGAATACCTAGATTTCAGAAAATTTATTTTAGACAGGACCAAGTAGAGGTATACAAACAGCACAGGCACAGATACAGGAAAAATGCGAGCTCCATTCCCAGTACCCTGAGAGCCATGCAACCACAAATTCTTGGTGGCTTTAATAGGAATATCCTGTTTCACAAACCCCAAATACGAGGTTAGAGAGAGAATACTCGCTACCCCGAAGATGGAAAAATTAATGCAGCTGAATTATTAGTAAGGGGGGATCTGGTTGCTGAAATGCAAACAGGTCAACAGCAAGTGAATGGAATCTGACTGGGAGTCTCGGGGTCTGTCAAAGATTCCTGGTTTGGAAAGAGTCCCATATGCTACTGAAGTGGCATCTTGATTCCTTGTAGCTACCCCAAGTGGAAGCCGTAGGGAGGGAATTAGTGCCCATGGTGCTCTAATTTCTATACCATGGGGATGCTCGCCCCAGCCGGCAGGTGAATGTAGACATCTGTCGGTAGCGGAAGTGAACACACAAGTTTAACCATCGCCAAACACGGACTCAACGTCAACTGTGGCCGAGCTCTGAAGTGGGCTTCGGGAACGTGGGCACCGTACACCAAAAGCCGCAGAGATGCTTGTGCATGGCACCCAGGAATAAATGCTGGGATCCAGGTCTGGCAGCAGACGTGGTGTGATCTGGCCTGAGACCCACTGGTGGGTCAGTGGACTGCAGAGAGAGCAGCGGTTCCTCGCTTGGGTGAGCGAGGTGGGGGAGGGGTGGTTAGCGGAGAAGGCTGCGCTTGCGCTGAACTTTGCAAATGTTTAGGAGGAAGAGGAGGAGGAGAGGGACGAGAAGAGGGAGAAGAAAGAAAAGATGGAAGAGGAGTGGAGGAGGGGAGGAGGCGGAAGAGGAGAAGGAGGCAGAGGAGGGGGGGAGGCAGAGTGAGGCTCAGGAGAGGATTTCCCCCCGGTCCCGAGGTCCACAGCTCACCTGGGACAGCAGAGGATGCAGCCCCCCTTTGTCTGGGGCAGGGGTGCAAGCGGGGGGAATCTATGTCCCACAGCTCTGGAGGCTTCCACCATGGCCTGGTAAGGCCCCTCTCCCAGGTCACAGGCTGCCAGCTTCCCATGTAGCCTCAGGTCAAAGAAAAAGAAGAAGGAGGAAAAGAGCTCTCAAGGGTTGCGCCTGTGAGGGAGGACCCGGGTCCCTGCAGGACACCTCCTAAAACCCCACCTCTAATACAGTCGCACTGGGGGTCACAATTCCCACGTAAGATTTTGATTTTGGGGGGATAGGCACTCATTTCATACTGGGCCCACACATGGCTCTACACGCGGGTGGACACTGTCAAGCGGACCTCTGAACCCCAGTGTGGAAGAACAAGGCTACCGTCTAAGAACAGCCCCAGCAGGGTGTGCCTGGTCGGGGAGCTCTGTGTCATGCACGCATCGTCCACCCCCTCTGCATTCCTCGCCCGCCTGTGCTTTTGTTGGACAGTGACTTTCCTTGGGACATGCTGTGATGAGATACCTTCCTGGAGTCCTCTTTCTGGGCTGTCACGGTACACTGAAATGAGCACCCATGACATATCAATGTACCCTCAAAAGAATTTTATAGCCTGTGACATGCAAGACCATCAGAGTGATGGCCAGGGTTCCTGGTACGGGCGTGAAAGCAGAACCATCACGGTGACAAGGGGAGGGAAGGGCACTCTCACATTCCAGAGAGCGGAAAATGAAATCTTTCAGCTTGCATCTACGAAAGGGAGTCGGAAGCAAAGCCCCGCAACAGAAAACGCAAAGACAGGAATAGAAGAAAAGCGAGTCTTTGACCCTCGAGAAGCTTCCCTGGGGTGGGAGAGGAGCGGGGGAGGGCACACAGGGCAGCATTAGGGAGCAGACCTGACTGCAGGGGACCCACTGAAGGAGGAGATGGGCAGGCTGGCTCGTGACAGTGGTGTCCCAGCCCTGGGCACGCCATACTGACTCTTGGCCCCTTGACACCACCTCTAGGTTGAGGCTGCAGATAACTAATAAGCTCATGTTCCATGTCAAGGTGTTATTTAAGGTTGGGGATATAACTCAATGGTACAGCACCAGCCTGGCAAGTACAAGGCCCTGGGTTCGATTCCCCTTGCCAAAAAAAAAAAGTTATCCAAACTGAAGTCAGAGCTGACAGTGTTCTAGACGACACCATTCTGAGTGGCTATATTCAGTTCTACTTACATTGTCATTTTGTAGTTGACTTTAGAATAAGTTTCTCTCTTGAATAATCTATCTGGTAGATATTGTATTTCTTTATGACAATATATACTCGTTTATCTGTAATAGAAAAATTCAAGAAAAAGCAAAACTATCCATTAGACAAGAGAACATTTTGGTGTGTTTCTAGATAAAAAGAAAGGACTTGGGTACTACTTAGAAGTCCAGTTAGCTCGTGATAGTTTATTAGGGTCCACATTTATATAGTGCATAATTGTAAGAGTTATATCGCACTTCCATT
>PVKN010017260.1:0-17423 GCA_004027915.1 Capromys pilorides | reverse complement strand
AACCTATAGATTTTTCTCTTACTATTGCTTAATTCTATAAAGTGTTATAAAAATATCTGTTATTTGACTCCAAATGTTCTGAATTTTCACTAGTTTCTTCTTTGAGTTAGCAATTTATGTTTGGGAAGGCAGGGGTTGTTTTTTTGAGACAGGATCTTGCTATGTAGTTAACTCGCCTTGAACTCACTATGTTGTTTATGCTAGCCTGAAACAAGAGGCAATCATACTAAGTCCCCTAACCCCAGTACTGGGATTACAGGCATGTGACACCTCATGCAGCTAAATTATTTTTAAAATTTCAAACATTCTCTCCCCTAACCCCCACTAATTATTAAACCTAAGGCCTTCACACTGAACTACAGCCCCAGCCTTTGTTAATTTTTGTTATTCTGACACAAAGTCTCATTAAGTTGTCCTTCAAGCATGCCCTGCCAAATGTAAGTTATATATGTATCTTTCGGTTATATATGTGTGTGTGTGTGCATGCACACGCACAGTAGTGGACACACCAGAGCCTCATACATGCAAAGCAATTGCTCTGCTACTGAGATATATCCCTATCCTTGTTACTGATTTAAAAAAAAAACAAACAAACACTTGAAAGGTACTGTGATCCTAGTTGTAAAGTTTATTGAGGCTATCCATTTGCCTAGTACATTTTTTTTCTTGGTCCTTTTGAGATAGGGTCTCATTATAACAGCTCAGGCTGGCCTTCAGCTCACTGTATAGCCCAGGCTGGTTCAA
Source organism: Capromys pilorides (assembly GCA_004027915.1). Lineage (NCBI taxonomy): Eukaryota > Metazoa > Chordata > Mammalia > Rodentia > Capromyidae > Capromys > Capromys pilorides. The sequence goes on along the minus strand of PVKN010017260.1, from coordinate 16,679 downwards.
ACTTGCAACAATCCTCCTACCTCACCTTCCTGAATGCTGGAATTACAGGTTATGCCACCACACTTGGCTTTTCTAATACATAATTTTTCCAAGTATCCTACTTGAGGTTGTGAAGAATATACATAGCTTTTATTTTAAGGAACAACAAATTTGTTAGCTTATAAACTGTACTACTTAAGGTTTCCTTCATTCTTAATGCTTCAAAATACTCTCCCACATTACATCCCCATTTCTGAGGTTCTTCATTTGGCCTTCAAGATCTGCTTCCCTGTCAGCTTGATGAACCTCCCTCAGTGTTGCTACATTGTCCATACACTGGCAACAAACTGTTACTGTTCAATTACCAAGAAAGGACATAATCATACTCTCATTCTTTTTCTCCCCCCATCACCCCACCACTGGAAGAGGGCCTTCTCTAAATACAGAAGTCTAGAGATAGGCTGGTAGTGCACACCTGTTAATTCCAGCACTAGGGAGGCTGAGGCAGGAGGATCACACAAGGTCAAGGCCAGCTTGAACTACTAGTGAGATCCTGTTGAAGAAAAAGGAAGGAGGGGGAGGAGGTAGGAGAAGCGAAAAGAAGAAGGGGGAAAGAGGGAGAAAGAGGGAGGAGAGAGGAGGAGGAATAATCAAATTTTTAAAGTTTTTTAAAAATTAATTAATTTTTAAATGCATTTAGTACAGAGTCTACAGGCTCTCATTACGTAGGTCAGACTCATAGTGATTCTCCTGTTTTCAGCCTCCCAAGCACTGGGATTACAGTTGCACCACCACACCTAGTCTCTATCACCCTCTCAGCATGCCCCACGGGCAGGGACAGCAGAGCACACCTGGGATCGAACCCCAGACACTGCATTCTACCTAAGCAGGATCTTTAGTCTGCTGAGCTATTGGAATAATCAATTTTGAATCAGAAAAAAAAAAATCACGTTGGAGGTAGACTTTTGGGGGAGGTTCATGTTTTGTTTCATTTTTTGTTTTTAGTGCCAAGAACCAAACCCAGGGCTTCCAGCTTGCTAGGCAAGTATACTACCACTAAGCCAAATCCCTAGCCCCTGAAGGTAGACTTTTGTAGTTGCTTCCAAACTTAAAAGTACTTTTCAACATCATCATTTTCAGAAGAAAGATGACTTTGCCAGGAATAATGCCTATGTTGGCAGTTACTTTCCTTCAGTGCTCACTGATGATTCCTGCACTGCCTTCTTTGTGTGTTGTCACTGCTGAGCAATCAGCTGTCAGGTTAACTGTCCTCCTTCCTGGTAGCTGTCCATCTCTCTGGGTGCTCCTCAGTGTTATCCAGCTTTCTGAGTCTGGGAGGACCCACTAGGTTTCCTGCATCTGAGATCCCAATGAGTGTCTTCATATTTCTAAGACTCTGAAATGCCAAATGCAAAGGGCTTTCTTCTGGGCCTATTAAGCCACGAAACCACTGTCCTGACTGCTCTTTAACTTCTGTCCAGATTAGCTAGCACCTAGCAAGAACAACACAGAGAAAGGGAACAGGTGAGTGCTATCTTGCTCTTCTTTAGGCTTGCTGCCGTCACCACAACCAAAAGCTATGGGATAAGATGGGCACACGTATCTGCAAGCTACATTCCCAACATCCTATGGACACCTGTCGCTTTCTCACAGCCTGTCAACTCTTATCCAAATAGAACTCAGAGCTGCCACTATGTCTCTCTTTGGTACAAGAATTGAACTTTAGACTTTGCACTTGCTGGCTGAGTTGTACCTCTAGCCAGGGCACAGAACTTGTACTGCTGTCCCAGAATGCACAACACTGCAGAGGCTCCAAAACACTTGTCTTCCCTCTAGAAGCTCCTTCTGACTCTCACAGCTTTTCCAGTGTATCATGTAAAACCATCTCACCGTGTAATTGAATCTATTCCTTGGGGTCCACTTCTGCCTGAAATAGTGTGAGGGTTGTAACAGGAAATAGAACCTGGTCCTTGCCTCTCCACCTGGACTAGAACAAAGTCATGTGGTGGAAATGGTTCATAAGGCAGAGCAAGGCTGCAAGCTAGAGGTGCTGTGCTGTCTTTAGAGCGGCCAATGATACAACAGAAAGAACACGTATAAGGAGTCACAGAGACATGAGCACATTAGCACGTTGTCCCCCTCCCCCCCCTTGTTTTTACTGAATGGGATTTAGAGCATAGGATGGGAAATATCACCTTGGGTTCCTCCTCTCTCACTGCTCACCACTATCTGTGAGAACTTCACAGACCTACACCAGAAGAGAGCCTGCTGCCAGCCCCATGCTCTCTCAGCAGGGATGCACCTACAAGTCCATGGCCAGGGAGCCTTAGCTGTTCCTGTAGCTCTGACCACACTGGGCCCCAGCCTCTTTACAGATGGACAGCTGCTGACCTTCTCTTTTGGCCTCCACCAGCCTCCTAGGGGCTTTGCAATTCATCTGCTTAATCCCTCCAGGGAGGCATCAGTGACCACTGCAAACTAGTTAAGTGTTTGGTTCACATGTTAGATATGCAGGTAAGAAACCTAACCTTGGGCCAGCAAGACAGCTCAGTGGTCTAGAGTGCCTGCTTAGGCAAGCTTAGGCAACCACAGGGACCACGGTTTGATCCTGGGTACCACATGCTGCACCAGCCCCATTCCTAGGGCAGGCTGAGTCTGCCATAACATAAACAAACAAATAAATAAAGTTTTGGTTTTTTTTTTTTTTTTTTTTAAAAAAAAAAAGAAGAAGAAATCTAACCTTGTCTCTGTCCTCAAAGTCTACATAAGGCTTTTTCAAAGTCTTAATTTGAATGGAGTTCACTCACATGTTACTTGGTAAAGCACAGAATGATTCTCAAACACACTACCCTGGGAATGTGAAGTTCTTGGGGCCCATAAGTAAAATATTGCTGCTATCTCCTTCCCTCACACACAGAGATTCTAGGAGGACCTAGACACAATCTTAACTTTTTTTTCCCTTTGGTACTAGGGATTGAACTTGTGGGCTTACAAAGCAGGCACTTATATCTCTGAACTACCTACCCAGAGTAGACACAATTTAAGAAACTCCTCGGGTGACACAAATGCAACACCAGAATGTGAGAACCACTAAGCTTCTGGTGCCTTCTGCTCCCGCCAAGCTTTCTTGAGTGAGGGCCATGCTCAGACACATGCTGTGAATACTTGGTTGGAACAAGTCCTGCCTCCCATAGTCATCTTCCTCTACTCAAGCAGCCATTTGCCCAACCAGGAAAGTTCTTATGTCTGAGAAAAACACAGACACATGCTAATGACCAGCCAGCAGATCCAAGACAGCTAACAACCACAGCACAAGGCAGGAGAGCAAGCATGCCCATGTTCCCTTAGTCAGGAACATCTAAACCATGTCTTTAGGATTAAGCAAGAATTTTCTACACAGATGAGATAAACACAAAGATACCAGAAATCCAGCACTCAAGAGGCTGAAGCACAAGGACTGCTGCTAAATTTGAGGCTAGCCTGGGCTACATAGTGAGTTCAAGCCAGCCTAAACTACAGAGCAAGACTCTTAAAAAAGAAAAAATTTACATAAAGACACTAAAAAATAAAGATAAAGCATTTAAGAGACCAGGCTGCCTGAGCACATACAGAGACAGCCATAGAACTCTCTCCCTGGCCCCACTTTCAGCTGCTGCACTTGCACTGTGTGCACTTACAAAGCAGGATATTTTTCCCTCTGAACATAGTTTTTGAAATCAGAAACTGACTCACTTCTATTTTTAAGAGTTAAAAACAGGCCTGGGTATGTGTCTCAGTGGTAGGGTACTTCCTTCTATTCCTCATAATGCAAAAAGTTAATTAATTATTAGACATTTTAACATTTCTGGAAGAGCTCTTTCCAGTATGAACTCCATAACACACAACTGCACCAACCATGTGGACTGCAGTATTTTCTCCATGAGTCAGCAGTGTGCAAAGCCCAGTCCACCCACAAGAAGCACAGCTTCTCCACAAATAGCCCATCCTGCCACGCAACCACACCCCAGTTTCTCTAGAACCTCTTTCAAAACTTGCAGTTAGTTCCCATGGCCCTGTGTATTTCCTGTAGAATCTGCTTTTGAAATGACAAAAACAGCATGCTCAAGGATTTTAGGGGCTCAGCAGCCTGCACAATGCACACTGCCAAACTCAACATACTTGGGCTCACAAGGAACCCCTAATCCACACCTGCAGGGATAGAGTTGATCAGAGCTCAGAGCTCTGGACATGGAATGAAACCCAGGCTCATCAAACCATCTGGGTCACTATGAAAGCAAGCTGCTTAGCCAGGGTGAACTCTGTCAGGTTCCATTCTGCAAGGCACACTGTGAAGCTAGGTGTGCCCATGAACTAGGTCTATGCAAGCTACTGGCATAAACTTAGATTATGCCAAATGATCAAAGCGCCTCCTCCATGGACATGGATAAACACTCTTATGGCCAGCATGCCTTTCTTGAAATGTGGCATAAAGACAATGTTCCCTCCTCCCGCCATGGGAAGGCAGCCAGCATGGGCCTGGGCCCAGCTGCCCCAGAGAACACTGCCGGCTCATCTTTTTGAATGAACAGTAGAGCTGCTGCAAGGCCTCTCTGTACTTAGGCTCCACAGCCTCAGAGGCATCCAGGCCATGCCACACAGCCAATAAATAAACACTTGTTGAAAGCTCAAGTGAATGAGAGGAAAGGAAGATGGAACCAAGGTCGGAAAGATCAAGCGGCTTCCGGACTCCTCTTCTGTAGGGCCCATTCACATGCATTCCATCAGCAGTCAGTATCTGACTTTCAGAGATGAATATTCATGGACACAAGGAGGCAGTCACAGCCACACAAGGGTCACCAAGAAGTTAGCAGTACCACCTGCTGCCACCAGAAAGGAAGACAGGCTCTGTTCCACTCCAGGTGGTAGTGGGTGGGCAGAAGGGGACTGAGCTGGCCAAGGCTTCTGAATCACCAGGCTGTGGGGCCTCCTCAGACCAGGTGGCTTCTTTGTGTCTGGAACTGAGAAGGAAGTGCCCTGCTGACCTGGCAGGCTCCAATTTCCCTTTCTCAGCCTTTAGCATTTCCTCCCAAGGCCAATTGGCTCAGGGGCCCCCAGTGCCACTTGGAAAGAACTGGTAATGACAGGGCCCACTAAAAACGGTGGCTTTCAAAACAGTGCTTCTTTCATCCAGAGGATGCAGCTTCCAGTGCTATTGGCAGAAACTCCGATCTTCTGACTTAAAACCATTTCTCAGGATGAAGGATGGCCATGAAAATACACACCACTGGATTCTGTCAGAGACCAAACAGTAAACCCAACACCACTCACATGCTCTGAAGCCAGGTCTGTAGTACAAGGAAGCAAACTGTCTGGGACTTGACTTGCAGCAGTGACCTGGGGAGCTGGCATGAGGCTGTCCTCTTGCAGCTGGTCACACACACAACTCTACGAGTTCCCATGGGAACACTGTGGCTCCAGTGTCTTTTCCTACTGAAAACAGTGCTACGACTGCAAAAGCATCTCTGTATAATACAGAATGAACTGAGGAACAACGTCCATTAACACTACATTTTTCAGTATCTAAAGACCTGTGTGTGCACAGACAGACAGACAGACAGACAGGACACAATTTTTTTATAATATGACCTAGCCAGGTATGGCATCACATGCTTAAAATCCCAGCACTTGGGAGGCTGAGGCAAGAGGACTACCACAAATTTAAGGCACACCAGGGCTACATAATGAATTCAAGGTCAGCCTCCTGGACAACACAAGACCTTGTCTTTATTTTTATTTATTTTTTTTGACCTTGTCTTTAATTTAAAAAAAAAAAAAAAAAAAAAAAAAAAAAGCCTCGGCTACAGAAAGTATAATGCTAAGAAAAACAGGAAGCAAATAAGCTCTATTTTAACAATGGCCCTCTTTCCCTCTGCACACCCCCTACACACACACACACACACACACACACACACACACACACACACTCTGAAACAGGATCTCACTATGTACTCCAGGCTAGCCTTGAACTCACAATGATCCTTAGCCTTTGAAGTATAAGTGCCAGGATTATAGGCATGTGCCACCATGCCTGGCTCTGAGCTCTCTTGATGTTGGAAGCTGAGGTATTTTCGAGGACTTGCCAGAGCCACATAAAGGCTTTGTAGTAAGTCATGATGGTGTGACAAGTCCAGGATGTGGTACCTTAAGTATTACACCTGTTGCTAACTTGAGTAAACCCAGCGGAATAAAGAGCCTCTCTGAGGCTCTTCACTGTTCACTCCTCTACTCACTGGTACAAAAATACCAAGTGTAGCAAAACAAAGAAGGCTATAAGAGGGGAAGTAGCAAGAAACAGCAAACAGGAAGACAAAAGCAACATGTGACCAGTCTCAGATTTTGATTCACCCCAACCATGTTCTAATTTTTTGAAATTACTGTCAATATTTACACTATTTAATAGATTTTAGAATTCCAGGTTTCGCCACTGTATTCTCTCTTGGATGCAGAGTCCACCCTACACTGGCAGGGCGTACTTTTTTCCTACTTTTACTTGGCCCAAACTTGCTCTGCAGAGCCTATTTCTTTTCCTTCCTTAAATAAAACTTCACTACTTTTAAAAGAAAAAAAAAAATCTAGGTTTCAATATATTCTTTAAAAAACAGGTGTCGCAAGAGTCAGAAAGGACAAAGAGCCCAAATTTACATCAGTTGCTGACTCCAGGCTGTGGAGGTAGCCCTGACTCCACAGGTGGGCCTCAAGGACCAAGACCAGGACACAGCTCTGCTTACTAGTCAAGACAACGGCTAGGCATCACATGGTCATCTAAAAGGAAAAAAATTGCCATTTTGTCTTTCCTAACCAAGTAAAGCCCTGGTAAATGAACCGCAGTATAAAAAGGTAAATTGCACAAGTTAGGTCCCCCTTCTACTGATCTTGTGCCAACCCCTGGTCAACATGCAGTGGTCACCAGGTAGAAAGTAACCATCCTAGGCTGAGCCGGCCATTTTATATATATATATATATATATATAAAAGTAACTGCCCTAAACTCACCTGGCTCCAGGATGTGTGCACTCTTTTCTGGGCAATGAGAAGCTACACCTCATTCAATGACCTATCATACAACTTTCAAAAGGACAACAGTCTTCCTAAAAATATCCCATCTATGACCTAAATGATTACTCTTTTAATCATTCTTTAGATTTGAGAATAAAATCAAAGCCACTCCCTGAAAGGGCTAGCTATCTCCCTGGATGCCTTGTACATCTCCAGTCAACTTACCTCACACTGTCCACATGTGTGTTCATCAAGACCACAACATCACAGACTCCTTGGAGCACAGTGTGCAGGTGCTGGAGAATGAGAACCAACCTCTAGCACCCTTCAGTGAGTGAGAACTCTGGACAATTCCACCTATCAAAGAAGTACAGGGCTCTACATGGTCTCTCTGGCCAACAGAAGCATAAACGGATATGTGGGGCCAACATGGCTTCTTGGACCATGCCCAAGCACTTAGCAAAGCTGAGGTTCAGTGACCTAAATGGCCTCTACCGTTCCCCTCCTTCCTTATTCTTCTTCCCAGCTGCCTGCTTCATACTATACAGTTCCTGTATCTGTCCCAACTGTACCCCTCACACCCTCATGCCTTCTGACAAGCTGTCTTCTGCAAGGAACAACTTGTTTCTCACTGTCTGCCCACCGGCTCCTCCCTGAAGATTCAATGGAAGCAGCTCTCCTGCAGGATACAAACCCTCTTGCCTCCTGGCTGCCCCAGGATGCCCTCACATAACCTTCACCCAAGCCTGGGTCACACAGCACCATTATGCAAGAAGTCCATAGGTCTGCTATGGTAAATATAGACTAGAACACTAGACAAGGTTCCCTGGGCACCACAGCCAGAAGCCCTTAGAAAGACTATGATGCCAAAGTCCGGCCCAGCAGTTAAGAAACTCATATGCCCAGGATCATCTGCACAAACCAATTCTGTCATGTTCATGTTTTCATCTCCCTTCCTTAACACTGGCACTGAGTAAAACTTCGAAATATTCATTTACCCTATTAAAATGATTTACTATTGCTTTAAATAACAAGAGGAATTATAGTTAATGTACCCTCTTTCCATTAGCAGCAGTGGTAAGCACATGATAATGTTCAGCTAATTATAGCAACTTCATTTAGATGTTTCATGCTGGGTATTATGGTTTCTTAAGCTGGGGTGCTGGATACAATTCTGGGATTGAGAAAACTAAAACTATGTACCACAATAGGGATAAATAATTTCTGATGAATGAGGGAGGCAGGGAAAAAGTCCACTTTCCTTGTATCAAAGCAGAAAACCACTCAAAACAGAAAGAGAGCTTTGCACCTGTCTCCAACACGGAGATTGAGGACCTGCTGGGCATCATTTTCAGGACCAGAGGAACCTACACCCCACCACAAAGGACTGAACTAGGTAAGTAAGACACAGTATGAGGCCTTGCTCTGTTGCCTCCAACCATCCAGCAGGCAAACACAAGAGGTCAAGGATGGGATCTTTACCAAATGATGGCCAGGGATCTGAAGAACTTGCAGAAACTGCTGGCCCACTCCAGGGGTTGGTCTGGTTAGCAGATGCTGACGGGCCCCAGGGTTCCGATTTCTGGGCAGCAGGGCCAGAGCTGGGGAGAGCATCCATTAAGTCCAAAAGAGTAGTCTGCTGTGGGTGGGAGCCATGCTTTTAAAACAAAAAGAAGGGGATACTTTTACTTTGCTACAGTTACAGTAAATATCCATGCACTAGCCATTAATACCACTCATGCCTCTCATTACAGTATAGATCCTTTGGAAGGCGCTAAGAGGGGTTTAGAAATTTAGCTACTCCACCTTCTGTCCTGTGCCTACCAGCTCCACAAATGTTCCTAAGAAAGCTTAGGATCCAGCTATTTGCCATCTGCCAAATGCACCACGGGATCTCAGAGTTCAGAACACCACAGGGTTCCCCAAATGCTTTCAGAATAATACTGGACTTTGACTGGGCTGTAATTTCCTCCTCCTCTCTCCACCCACTCGCCCACCCAGCTGACAGGTGCCGCCAAGAGCCCCTCTTTCTCTTTCTAGGGATGTCCCACCCTTGTTGCTCCAATGACTACCAAGTCTGTTGCCAGGAACATGTAACATCAGACTGGCAGGGTGGGGGAGTACTGGGAGGTGCTACTGGAGCCCCTTGAGGTGGCAGGGCCAGAGGGTGTGTGTGTGTGTGTGTGTGTGTGTGTGTGTGTGTGTGTCCTATCTCCTGGGCTGAGTGGTAATGAGCTTGTTCAGAATAAAGCCATGTCCTGCTTATATCTATGTCAAAGTGGAAAGCCTCTGGGAGTACATTAGCAACACTGATGAAAACCAACGCTATTGGGAGCTCACCCTGACCCAGGAAAATATCCCAAAGCACTGCCATTTAGCTTATTTAATAGCCACCAATTACAGAGGATGGAGGCATCAGTGACATCCTTATGCTATAAATGAGGGCACTGAAGCACAGGGACACTTCTCTCATTTGGGATGTACTTTCAACAGCCTGCTTACCTTTCTTACAGGCATGCAGGTTATTAAATGAGAATAGAGAACCCACTGTGTCCCCACCATACAGAGTATTGAGTGGGTGGGGATGTAACAGTACAGCAACAACCACAGCACAGTTTCAACTATTTACCTTCCAGTAAGCTCTTACCTCTTTCTTTTTTGGAACTTTAACTGTGTCTCTCCGGCTTTCTTCCAGGGCCATCTGTAATCTGAGGTCATCACCCCGCCTGAGGCGTTCTTCCTGTTAGAGGGATAGTGGGAGACTGAAGCTAGTGATAATGTTAATAACATTAACCACTCCAATGACTACCAGGGAGCAAAGCCACTCTGACCAGCAACAGGAATTGTATATTACACTATGTTATTCCAAAGGATGGTTTAATTTTGTTTTATTTTTATATTTTAGGGAAGGGTCTATAGGGTGTTCTGGGTCTCACTACTAGATCAGACTCATAGTGATCCGCCTGTTTACAGCCTCCCAAGAGCTGGGATTAGAGGCGGCACCACCACGCCTAATCTCAATCATCATTTCAGCAGGCCAACAGGGCGGGGCTGGCATGCCCCCCATTTGGCCGGCCCTCAAAGGAAGAGGGTTTAAAATCAACCTGTAAGATACCACCTAGTTGGGGAAAAGAATACTTACTCCAAAATAATTTTTCTCAAAATGAAAACAGCTCTAGGCCAAATATGGTTGTGCAATCCCACCTATTCAGGGGTCTGAGGCATGAGGATTAAAGCTTGACGCCAATATGGACAACTTAGCAAGCTTCTGCCTCAAAATTTTTTTTTAAATTAGAAAGTGGTAGAGATATTGCTCAATGGAAAAAGTATTTGCTTAGCATGTGTGAGGGCATGAGTTCAATCTCTGTGACTGTAAAATAATTTTTCTGTAATTGCTTTATAACTCTACTTATAGAAGTAATATGTCTCCTTTTAAAACACAAATTCAACAACTGAGGATGGAATTAGAAAGATGATGAGAATTACGTATCACTCCACCTCCCACTGTGGCTTCTTCTAGAAAATACCTATATAGTTCTGTAATTTTTAATATGAATGACTCATCATATTTATTTAAGGCAAAGTCACTATGTGTAAAAGACAGGCTTGCCTAGCTCTTACATGGTGATTATGACATAGTCTGATATTTTACTTATAAATATTAGCTTTAAAAGGCTCAAACTGGGCCGGCGAGACGGTTCAGTGGTCTAAAGCGCCTGCTTAGGAGGGCTCAGGCAACTGCGGGGACTGCAGTTCAATCTCCGGCACCACATGCTGCGCCAGCGCCACCACCAGGGCAGGCTGAGCCAGCCACAAAATGAATAAATAAAGAAGCAAACAAATAAATAAAATTTAAAAGGCTCAAACTGGGCTGGGCGTAGTGCCACACACCTGTAATCTTAGCACTCAGGAGGCTGAGGCAGGAGGATAGTTCCATGTTTGAGACTGGCCTGGACTACAAAGTGAGCTCAAGACCAATACCCTAAGCTGCACAGCAACATTCTGACTCGGATGGATGGATGGACAGATGGACGGACGGATGGACGGACGGAGGCTCAAGCCATCTACCTATTTCTGCCTCTCAGTGAATCCTCCCAAGCACCCTCAAATCTAACCATCTCTAACAATTTTCTCTGAACACCTTTTAAACAGCAGGTGTCCTTGATCTACCTTTGGCTCCATCTAACCTTGTGACAACTGTTTACTGAGGGATGTCTACTGGGATCACTTTAAACTTTCCTTTCCTGCCTTCCCTATTTTAAAATAATTCATGCTTACTAAAGAAAAATAGGCTGAGCATGGTGGCATACATCATAAACCCAGCATTTGGGAGGCTGAGGAAGGAGTTCTTGGCCAGTGTGGGCTACACAGTGAGATGAAAACCAGCCTGAACTACATAATGAGACCCTGTCAGAAGGGGAGAAGACGGGAGGGGAGGGGAAGGAGAAGGGATGAGAAGGGGAAGGAGAGGGGAAGGGGAGGAGAGGGAAGGAGGAAGGGAGGGGAAAAGAGAGGGAAGGAAGAAGGGAGGGAGAGAGGAAGGGACACATGATAAAGGTAAACAGAAACTCGAAAAAAATAAAAATTAAAACCACACATGCAGTGCCTAAGGCAATATGGCTCAGTGGTAGGGCAGCTGGCTAACATACCAAAGAATCTGGTTTGTATCCCCACCATCACAAAACAAACAAAAATAATAAGTGTTTCCTTTTAGCCTTTTCCCTCCCTGTGCAATTACCACTCAAAACAAATGGGGGGAGGGGGCGCTACATTCATTCCTGCTCATCAAACTGGTTCCCTGTGCTTCAGTGCATGCCTGCCCCTTGAAGAAGCCATAAGAACTCTGCTCCTTCAGGTGAAGGACCTCAGATACTAGCTATATATGCACATGTTTCTGGGAAGCACTTGTTTGGCAATGACATCCTCAAAAACCCTTTTTCAATGTGACTTTGCATAGGCTCCCTCATGAACTGGGGGCCGTGGCCATGAAATAAATTTAGCAAGCACCTCTGAGATGCTCTGAAAACAGGGCTGGGTGTCTCATTACACTCCCTGGGAGCCACGCCCTGTCCAGCAAACACTTCAGTGCACACCCAGACAGGACACTGACCTGCTCTGCCACTTCTCTGCTCATGGCAAGTGCCAGCTGCAGCTGCAGTTCCTCTTCTCCACTGGTCTGTGGACGGGCCTGCTCCAGCTCAGAGGACACACGTGGGGAGGTGGCTGTGGAGGGAAGACGCAATCACCACATGCAATAACAGAACTGTGCCTCTTATGCCAGCAGTTCCCCAGTTAGACAATATCCGATTCCCATCTCACACTCACAAGGGCCAACAAGAGCCCTGACACAGGCAGAGGACGGGAATGGGCTACACATTTGTCAGGGTTAACATCAAGAAACTATCAAATGTGACTTCACAACTATGTAAGTTGTATGGTGCTGACAGAGAAGACCTCCGTTGAGTGTGCAAGTCCAGGCCTTCAGGAGATCGGAACCTCAGTGTTGACTGAACATCTGTGCTGCTCTGAAGACAGGACTGACTCAAACAGAACCCATGTATAGTTCTGGAAGAGCTGGACTAAAAGACAATCTTCAGCCAGGCTGACGATTTGGGAACCAAGAGCTCCGGCTGAGTTACATCAAAGCTTGATGAGCAAAATGAAGTACCCATTTCTGGGATGATGATGAACATTCTGGTTTTTAACACTGTACACAGGTACAGACATTTCTGCTGTTATTTAACTGGCTTGAGCACTTATCAAAAGCTCCTAGAAAGACGGCTTTTACCAAAGGCAAGAAATATAAATTCCTACCTGATATAACCAACCCCAAACAAAGATTTTCATTCATCTGTAACCTAAGCAGGGCTCTCCACAGCCATAAAATTAGATGTAGAGCAGGAGGAGCAGGAGCCTAAATGCCCATGTTTGCCCCTTCCAGGAGAGGGTCCAGAGCACCCGTAAAAGCTGCATAGTAAGACTTGCCCTCTGAAGAAAGCTTGATGCAGCTGGCTGGGAGATTTCCCGGCTCTGGCCTTCTCTGCATAGGTCCTCTGAGACAGCCTCCTGCCCCACTATACCTGTCCCAGGCTTGCAAAAGTCTCCCACATGGATGGCTACATGCACAGGCAGATAGGTGGACGGGGGATGGGTGGATGCGTGGATGGATGGATGGATGGATGGATGGAACACTCAACTTCACGCCACAGTGATAGTTTTAAAATGCTTTGTGTGTTAGTTTATTTCCTTTTCTTATAACATGAATTCTACCAAAATAAACTAGCAGGATCCATTCACCTAACTGTTACTTCTCCCTGCATCTCCAACCTAAACCTTTGGAGATTTGCCTCTTTGGGAGAAAGTCAAAGGCCAGGAACAATTCCTGATAAGGTAGTTTCAGGATGGCTAGGACTACCTGAATGGAACAGGAAAAGAGGCCTAATGCAGTTCAGGTTCAGGAAGGACCATGTGAGACAGCAAGAGGATGCTTCTGGGAGAAAAGAACTGGGACAGTGCAGGAGATGCTAAACTCACATTGTAAGACTACCAAGCAAAGGTAAATCACAACTGTCACATGTTTTGGTGTATTTTCTATGTAAATCTTTTGAAAATACACCAGAACATGTAACAGTAAGAATGAACTAGGATAGCTCTGGGCATGAAACATAGTACATTTGTTGTGATTTACTGTCATTAAAAAAAAAAAAAAAGCAGACAACTATGCCTGGTGGCATATGCCTGCAATCCCCAGCACTTGGGAGGCTGAGGCAGGAGGACTGCTGTGAGTTTAAGGCCCACTTAGGGTACATACTGAGTTTAAGGTCAGCTTGAACTTCACAGCAAGGAGGAGGGAGAGAGGAATGTAGGAAGGAAGGGAAAGAAAGAAAAAGAAAAGGAAATCAGCACAGTTCTAAAAAAAAAAAAAAAAAGGCATTTCTCTAATTAAAGTCATATCCCATCCCAATATGTTATTCCAACTGCATTTTCCAAAGTGATTTTTGTATTCTTTAGAAATAAAGCTAGATGATAATGAAAAGTCCTCAAGCCTGTCTTAATAACTGGATTTCTTAACAATATACCCAAAAAAAGTACATTGTTTTGTTGGGTTAGTTGCCAAACTCACTGATGCCAATCAGGTCTCGGCTTTTTTGTGCTCAAGAAGCAGTTATATTATCCAGACTGGAGAGAACAAAGGCAGCCAGAGTGGTGGGGAACGTTCTGAGAGACTGTCACCCACGAACCGCAGGTTCCCTCTCCAAATCATTGAGTCCCCATTCGCAGCCTCAGTGCTGATAAAGAATCTGAGGGTTGGCTCACGAAACCCTCAGTTTGTAACAGCATAGCACCTGATAACTTATTTATAACCAAATGGAAATCACGAGTAAATAAAGAAGAAAGTCCCATATCCCGCCCCTTCAACCACCAAGAATACTCTGGAAAATGAGCCACATCCTGGCAGGGTGAGGTATTCCTTGGCTGCATAGCCACAGGGGTAGACTCATGGAGGCCAGGGATGAATGGAGGAGGACCTGCTGCAGCACTGAGGACTTCCCTGTTCTCTGAGCTGTTTGGCACACCTGCAAGGCCAGACTGGCCTCAAATGCAAATGTGCATGCTCATGTCCACCATCAGTGATGCAACGACAATAACACACAGCCAAAAATAGCTCACCACATCAATGTGGAAATTCAAGACAAGGGTATTCCCCAGCACACTGTGGGTTTTATAAGTAGATGTATACCTCTCAGTTCCACGGGCGGCAGAATGAACAGTTACCATCACTGAACATCAGCCGAGCAGGTCTTGGCACTCATTAAGGGAAGATTCGAGCAGAAATGTTCTTGCCCTAGTGACAGCATCTCAGCCCACAAAGGACCTCTTGTGCCTGGACACATGATACAGAACACAGATGTCATTGTGTAATAGGCCTGAATGAACCCTTCTGACCACCTGAGCCTTAGAACCAAAGGAAAAACCAAGTGCTGGAGGGACAGGCCATTATCCATGCTGCTAGCTGCTTCCTCTCCAAGCCCCACACTCCGAAGAGGGAAGAGTAGGAATCATTAGTTTAAGCTAATCACTAAGTCAGCAGCAAATCACTACACAGTACCAAACGTATCATGGGCCTTCTCCTTTCCTAAGACAGGTTTCTATGTTACCAGCCCTATCTGGAAGAGCTCCAAATCCTCACCAACTGTGGCCAAGAACTGTAACCATGGGTAGGATCACTTATATCCTTTCTAACCTACTGCTGAACATTTGCTCATAATTCTGTCCAACAGAAGAACAAGCATCTTCCTCAAGCTAAGGGAGACTGAAGTTGCTCCAATTTAACTCCACTCTGCCTGCTCTATGTACCAGCCAGGCAAGGCAGACTTAAGTTAAGATATATCTTGCACTGTGGAAGGGAACCCTCTCTTTCCCAAATGTGATCCTAAAAACAAGGATAAGAGACTTCCTAATGAAGATGTTGCCACTGGCCAGTTTCAGGTAACTTCAAAGTAAAACAGCAAAGCAGTCACATAGATAGAAAAACAGGAAGTTCATTATTATTAGCTGTATTTTGCAATTTCCCTAGAAAGTACTGAGACAATAGCTGCCAATTACAGAATGCTGACTAAAAGGAACTACTATCATACATTTGGCATGTTTTTTTTTTTTTTTTGGAACCGGTGACCAAACTCAGGACTTTGCACTTGCCAGGCAGGCACGTGTACCCCTGAGCTATCTCCCCAGCCCGATATGCATGACTTTTGGTCTGTGACCCTCACACAGATCACTAGAAGACAGAAGCAGGACCTTGACTATGTTCTGGGCCTAAGGCAAAAACTGCAAGGTTGCCAGGCCTCAAGCACCTAAGAAGACCTCAGGCTGATCCAAGCATTGCTACAACCCTTCCGGTTCCCACGCATGTCAGTTGAGGGGAGATCACATAGGGGAAAGAGCACCAGCTAGACAAACCTGTCCCAACCTTTGACCAGCAGTTGGATCACCTCTCAAAGGCCTACCTTTGCAGAGCTGCTCCCACTTCCATGAAATGACACCTATGAGGCCCACGGAGGTTTGGGAGTAGCCTGGACCAGCTGGTCCTCCCGTGGGGATTCCACTCTTGGCCCAGGCTGGTGGTACGCTCTCCTTTTTCTGAGGGGATGATACCCACACCCCTTCACCTCACACAGCAGAAGTCTTTCCAAAACTCCATGGGAACAGGCCTGGGCTTCAGCCTACCTGCTGTCTTCTTTCTGCCTAGATGCTATCTTTCAGAAGAGAAAAAGAGCCCGCACTGAATCCAGGACCAGTTCAGGGCAAGATTCTTTCATTGGGTGATTCATTCTTCAGTACAACCAAATTCCTTCTTCACTACTACACTACAGGGAAGCACCTGTTAGTTTCTCCTGATGTGGTGACATCTTCCTGCAGTTCCCTGGGCTACTTCCTGAGGCAATTATGATCTTGGCCACTGAGGACCCTCCTACCCCACATCTCCAGCCTCAACTGAAGTTTATAAGAACAGGCGACCTACATTCAAGAAATGCAAATTAACACAACACTGAGAGGCTAGGGAGATAGATAGCTCAGTACAGGAAGCACTTATCTGACAAGAGCAAGTCCTGAATTCAATCCCTGGTACCACAGAAAGGAGAGGGGAGGGGGGAAGGGAGAGGA
>PVKN010017259.1:0-17429 GCA_004027915.1 Capromys pilorides | reverse complement strand
CCTTTCATGGTAAAAAGGACTTTGCAGGTGGGGTTAGATGAAAGAGATCTGGACATGGAGATATTCTTACCATCTTAGCAAATCAAATGTAAACAGTATACTTCAAAATCAACTAATTCAATATATTAAAAATAAAATGTATGTATCGGATGGAATTATATAGTGAAGGACAAGCCACTAGGAAGACAAAGTATTGGTATGTTATATAGATATCCTGCAGAGAATTAGGCTATAGAGTATATAGAGAACTTCTACAAATCAAGAAACAATCATAGCTATGATTAAGCATTTCACTAAAGAGGCTGCAGAAATAGCTTATCATTTATGGAAATGTGCTCAGTCTTATCAGTTACCAGGAATGCAAATGAAAACCACAACAAAATATTATTTCACAGTGCTAGGTTGGGAAAGCATTTACAATTTCACAATGACAAGTACAGTATTGGCTAGGGAATACAGCAATATAAACTAACTTATGCACAAGTAGGAGTGCAAACTAGCCGACTTTACCTAGTAAAGTCGGTAAGGTTTCTCACTATAAGAGACTGAAATTCTATTTCTTTGTCTTGCAATTGTTGTTTTGTTAATGTATGTCTGCAATATGGAAGAATTACAGGCACCTTGGGAGTTGGTACATCTACATATACCGTATCTTTCTTTCCCTTTCCTCCCTATCTTCCCATCTTCCGCAACTTCCTTTCCCTTCTTGTTTCTAGAAAGCCTACCTCCCTATCTCCTAACATGTATATTTTAATTTCCTCTTTAAATTATGTGTATTTTCAGTTTCTCTGATAAAATAAACCAGGTGATGTTTAACCCTCTGTGCTTAATTTATTTCACTTATTATTATGGTGTCAAGGTTCATCTAGAAATTCTTCTTTTAAGCATATCACATAAATCAACTTGTGCTCATAGACCTCAAAAAACAAAAAAAACTTATTTATAGGTAACTGGTTTTTAAGAGTGAAAAACATATAAATGGGAAATAGTAAAACTATTTTAAAGAGCAAAAAGATGTGACTTGATAGTTTTTGTATATTGGTGGAGATTTCTCTTACAAATGTTACATCCAATTCAGCAGGTCTGATTGGATCCGGGCTTGCTCATTTTGCCAGTCACGTGACCTTGGGCCTGTTTAAACTTGTTAAACCTTAATCATCGTCTCCATAGACTGAGAAAACAAACCCTATTTTATGAGAATTAGGCACATTACAGTAACACATTATGTAGTAATGCCCTATAGGTACCACCTATTATGACTGTCACACTGAACAGATTCCCCAGTAACCCATGACACAAAGAAGACAGAAAAAAAAGGAGTCAGGTACTTACTTGGTACATTCAGTGTCTCAGTTTGTCTTCAAGGGAAGGAAAAACAAAGTCTTCAGAGTTTGGTAAATTCAATTGAGAAGAGACTGTTCCCTTCAGATGAAATGTGAAGCACAGCTATGAGAGTCTGGTAAAAACACATAGGTCTCAGAGATTCACTATCAGCCTGTGACTCATGTCTCTAGTTTATTCTGGATCTGTAGCATTGGGCAAATCATTCAAACTCTCTGGCCTCAGTTTATTCTACATAAAAATGAAATAACAAAGCACCTGACCAATGAGAGGATTATGAGAGAAATATGTGCACAAGCTCTAATATGCAAAGGATTATATAGAAGTCTTTGTATCAATACTAATAATATATTTCTATTTTTACCCTCTTCTTTGCAGAATTTTCCTGCCTACACCTTGAGGTACCCAACATACTATTGCTGGATCTAAGACTCCTACTTCCTAGAGCTCTCTCTCCTATTCATTAAGGGGCTACCAATTTCAAGTCCCTATTCTCAGAATCTTACACAAACCCTGATTGAAGCCACTTGTACTTGTCTATCAGTGGATGATAATGGGTTCCCCACTTCACCCTCATCTTGCATTGTGCTGGCTATAATGTCTGCATTTTAAGGATCAATCTTCCAGTGGGGGAAAAAAATCTTCTAGTGAAAATACTGACAAATACAGTCTTAGGTGTTATGGGAAATTGTTGCATCATAATTCCTAGGGCAAATTGACAGCAGCAGCAGGGAAAAAAACATGATTACACAGTCAGACTTCTTGTCTATTTTCAAAAATATGCTGTTATTGCCCCATAGATTGGCTTCTCTGGATGCAGAAAGATCCAGCTTCCAGTATAAGCAGAAAGCAAGCAATTTTTTTTTTTTTTTTTTTTTGAACAGGGGATTGAATTATCTCCCCAGACCCAGCAGAAAGTAAGTTTTGAGGAATAGATTTACATCCCTCCCACCTTCCCTATCTTTTTCTTTCATAGCTCTTTTGATTTCCCTTATTTAGAGCAAAAGAGAGCTGCCTTTTCACCTGCACTTTAGTAGTGATAATTAAACAGGCCTTCTAATGACTTAATAACGATGTCTTGCATTTCAACTGACCTGATATTTTCAGGCTTCTTTACAATCATTAATTCTACATTCAGCTGCCTGGAGCTGTAGGTCACCTTGATCACCTTCAGGGTGTGGCTCAGTTCCCAAGACAGGTCAGGGTTCTACGTAGGGTCCTGCAGCAATGTCTGTCACTGTCACCCACCAGCCATCAGGAATCAAGGTTAGAAGGTCAGGTCTTCCCTCAGCACCTTCTCCCCCAGTGTACAATGTTTTCATGTCACTTCCTTCCCATTACCTCATCTGGGTTAAACCTAACCTTTTAACTCTGACATCCTGGTGCCACATCCAACAAGAAGCAGTCCAGTAGGGCGACTTCTATTAATGTATGCTGATTAATATGCCTTGCTTTTAGTTTCTTAGAGTTTTGTGTGTTTTAACAAAGTGTCTCTGAAGCTCTAAAACTTTAATCCAGAGGGACGAAATTCTAAGTGCAGAATCCTAGGCACTTTCACCATCACTACACAAAGATCTTTTAGCAATGGGGATCTTGGGGGAGGAGCCCCTCCCTCCAGGCCATGTAAGCTTTAGTGTCTTGCTGGTTCTGCCCCCACCCCTACCCCAACCTTTGTCTAGTTCAAGCGTCGTTAACAATTCACTCTCTAGGAATTACAGGCAAACAGGGATCTAGGATGCCCAGGTAACACATTCATTAAGAGCCAGAAGTTGGTCCTCTCTCAATTAATTCTACCAGAGCCTACATTCCTTCAGACATCCAAACTGTGTGCCAAGCCAACTTTTGTCCTGGTGTGATCTGGGCCAAACCAATGTGTGTGGTGCCAGGTTTGGGGCTACTTAAGCACATGACTCACAGTGGCTCAACAAGCTCATATGTGTATTCCTGTGTGTGTGTGTGTGTGTGTGTGTGTGTGTGTGTGAAGCAGAACAGCAAGCGTGACCACATGAGAGATCAAGGCTACCTAACCACTCTAGCTGGGAGGCTGGTGGAAGCCATAGCATGAAGTCTAATAATGTGCTGGGGACTGATGGCAATGACTGTACTTCAAGTTCTCAATTATGCATTCTAATGAGGGGCACACAAGGAACAGGGTTGCAGCGGCCAAGGGGTTGAAGAGTAACACAGGTGATTTATTATTTGTTCGGGGGCTATTACTATTATTCTTGTTGTTGTTGTTGTTGTTGTTAAAAAGAAGTTTATAAGGATTTCAAATCAAGACAGTCATACTTAGAATTTCTGAAAGCCATCTTACAGTTTCTCACCCAAAGGAGACTTTTGAGGAATTAATTTGGAAGCAAATCATCAGCTCTAAGTATTTAGCTGATGCACTGAACAGAGTCAGGGGCAAACATTCTTATCTTGGACTCTTGTTAACAGTTGAATGACCTAGTGAAGATTTTCAAGGTAAAATCCACTATGGAAAATTTGCTTTCTGTCGTCTGTGTTCAAATTTTCAAATTCTAAATTCATCCTCCCATAAGTTATATAGGTTAGGCAACTGACAATTCTCTGAGCTTCAGTCTTTTTTGTCTATAATCGTTTGGCAGCATTTCAGTGGTGATTAAGCAAGGTAATAAGTGTGATTATTGTTTACGATAACAATAATTGTTAACATGTGTTGAGTACTTACTGTATGCCAGCACACATTTATATTACAAGTTTACAAACAATTTGTGAGCTACAGAGCAGGAAAGTGAGGTTAAGGGAGGTGACACAGTAAGTGTTTGATAAATATTCATTTTCTCAAAACAAGATATGCAAAGTAATTACCTTTTGATTAAATCTGAAAATGTTTGGAGATAAAATGCGAGCGATGCACTAAATATAATGATGGTTTTCTCTATGAAGTGGATCTGCATACGATCTTATTTTTTTTATCTATGTAGCAATCTGTATTTTCCAAAAAGGACTATTTATTTCTATAGTTGTATGAAAAATATTAAAGTGGCTTGAAGGGTGTGGATAGTGAATGTCAAAGCGTTTCTCTTGATTGTCTTCTTGGAGATTAGGGCTTGAAGCCCTATTCGTCTAACCTGGCTGGGCTCCCTTAGTTCTATAGCTGTGTTAGAGGAGCAGAGTCAATAGAAAATATATGTCTAATTATTCCAGTAGGCTTAACGGATCAGAGGTGGGTGAGTCCACAGTGATCTCTGCATAGTTGCCTTGCAGGATGTTATGGTTTGTGTCTCGTTGTACCCCCAAAGCCTCGTGAAGTTATTGAGGCAGCTTCTAGAGTTCGTGATTAATTCATAATCTAATGCATGGATTATGACTGTTAGTGCAACCCCCTGCCCTGGGGTGTGTAACCTGCATTACAATGTAAGAAGGAGAAAGAGGCTGGTTAGCAGCCTCAGCGGCTGCTCTTCCCTCTGCACCTTGCTGTTTTCCGCTGCCATGAGCTGTTGCCCTCTACCATGTGCTGTTCTGCCTTGGAGCCAGTCAAATATGGACTGAAACCTCCACTAACTGTGAGCTAAATAAACCTCTCCTTCCTTAATTTTGGGGGTTGGGTATTTTTTCCCAGAAACGAAAGAAGAGTGACTGAGACACTGGAAGATCCCATAGCTGCTCAGCCCAAGAAGATGGAACCCACAGATCAAGGAGATCAAGAATGCAGCACTGGCCTAAGGTGGAAGGCCTGGAAGCTTGTTGTAGAAGAGCCAACTTCTGTGTTAGAAGGCTGAAGATGCTGGAGGCTGACAGCCAAAAGTGATGGTAGAGACTGGGGCTCTTCAGGAAGGAAGATATCTCCTCTCCTCCCTTTTATCCTTATGCAGGCTACAAGCCTATGGGTGGGTCTTCTCCCCTCAGTGTACTCTCCTATGTGTCAGTGACCCACAGATACACCCAGAACTGCACCACCAAACAACTAGCCATCTCTTGGTCCATTCAAGTTAATATACCATGACGAATGGTCACAATGGTCCTGCAGAAAAAACTCAGAAGTGGACATTAGTGGGTTAATTCTGACATGTATTTCCTCCATTTTCATTTCCTTTTCAGCGTATAATTTAAAAAGTATATCAAAATCAATGAAGCAGCAAAGCATACTGCCTTTACTTATGGACACACATATGCACAGCTGTGACCTTTCCCTGCTTCTCTGAAGAGGAGCTCTGAATATCTGACTCCAGTTAAATTTTGTGTGACAGCAATGTTTATATTTAGGGCCCAGAATCTGTATACTGAGAAGAGAAGACATAGCAAGCTCACTGCTTTGGGTCACAAGAAGCAATGTGTTGGGGTTGGATAGAGTTCTGAGACCCCTCTAAAGACACAGGGATGTAATTTTGAGGACTGTTCTTTGTACCAGTCCCTGTTTCTATGTATAAGCACAATTCCAAGGCAGTTCAGAATGTACAGAAAGAGAACTCTGTAGACTAAATCCAGGTCTCCCCTCAAGAGACACCAAAGACATTGTGTGTGTGTGAAGTTCAGGAACTCATGGGGTTGGCACCAGAGGAGGAGACTGGACAGTGCAGAATTCTCCCCTATGCCACCTGTCTGGTCCCCTCGGATTTTGTCACTGCATTGCAGATGATCCAACCATAGACCAGGAAGGGATTCACTGGTGATAACAGTGCTCTCCACTGTATGTTAAGCATATAAATTTTTATCTCAGTTATGGCTTTTGATGGCCAAAGGAAACAAATACAACTGTGGGCAGCTCCACCAGACAGTTAAGGCAGCTAAGACTCAGGCAGCTTAAGTGACTTGTCCACACACGCAGATAGGTAACAGAGCTGAGACTCCAGTTCAGGTCTGTCTGGCCACATAGGCTCCATGCTCATATCTCCAGCAGCAAGTTGAGCTCAGTTTCACAGCCCCAGTTCCCACATCCTGGCATATCAGATAGGGACTTACTATCCTTATGTACCACCTTTAGATCCCATGCCCGCTTCTGAACATGTTTGGTCTACCCATCATCCATCAGGTGTAGCTGAGTTCCTTCCAGGCTTTCCGATTTGGTATTAATTTTTCCTTCAGCTGGGTGTAGTGGTACATGTCTGTAATCCCAGTACTTGGGAGGCTGAGGCAGGAGGATTGGTGTGGGTTTGAGACCAGCCTAGGCTACAAAAGTGAGTTCAAGGCCAGCCTGAACTGCATAGTGAGACCCTGTCTCAAAAAGATTAAAAAAAAAAAATCCCTCCAAGCTTCCATCATAATGATTTGTAAATAAACTAACAAATAAAATTTACATATTGTATTCAATTTGTATCTGTATAATTTTAAAAGTAAGTAGAATAAAGTCCGCTCTTCCCAATGATGCCCATACCTCATGGGACCTGTGACCACACTTCCTTACACTGCAAAAGGGACTTTGGAGGTTCAGTTAATGATAAAGACCTAAAGATAAGGAGTTGATCCTTGGTTATCCTGTTGGTCCCATGCTATCATGGAGACTTGAAAAGTGGAAGAGAAAAACAAAAGTGGATGAGGGAAATGTGACTTAGGAAGAATTTGACTGATGCTAATGGCTTTGGAAGTGGAGAAGGCCAGGAGCAAAGGCATATGGGGCCTCTAGAGATTAAGAATAGCTGCTTTCCACTGGCAACTAGTGGAAAATGTGCTCCCACTGCTATCAGCACAAGGCGCAGGATTCAAGTGCCTCCAGCAGAGAAGACTGAATGCCAACACCCTGACTGCTGTGTCAGGTGTGACCCACAGGCTGTGGAAATGGTAAACTTACAGTTGTTCAGCCACTATATTTGTGATAAGTCATTACAATAGCAACAGAATGTCAAAGCTCCTTTCACAGAGTGATTGTTCTATCATAGCGATTGTGACATTCTGATTATTTAAAATATCTATTTATCTATCTATCGAATTTATCAATATGTATCTATATATAGAGAGCCTGGCAAAAAAATGTATACATACTTCAGAAAAAGAAAAAACTTGTATTAATATTTTCATATTAATTTAAGTTTAATATAATATTAAACTTAATTTAATACTAATTTAAGTTTAATGAGACATTATGATATTAGTATAAGTTACCTTTGGCTTCTACAATGACAAAAGGTGCTCAGAGAGGTGCCATGAGTTGTTTATTCACATGGAGAGCTGCGGCTTGGGCAACCTTGGTTGAAGTGTCTGATGAGATAGCTGCACACATATTTTCAATTTTATCTCTAAGGGCCAGCAGTACAGTGAGTGTTTGTGATATACAATATCTTCTAGGGTCCCCCATAAATAAAAGTATTAAAATATTTATACAAGCTTTTCTTTTCTTGAAATGTATATATGTTTTTTGACATATATATATATATATATATATATGACTTATAGAAATGCATATCTTGCATCTCTATATTTCTACGTATCTCTGTCTACCCATAGCTCTCTCACATGTCTCACTAGCTTCTCCTGAATAAGTCCTAGCTCTTTTTATATTTCTTGCAGCACAGGCCCTCTATCACCTTCCTGCAAGTTGCTTGTATCATTACCTCAATAACTGCTTCATTCCCGCAACATCTCAGGTACTGAGGTATAAGGTCAAGTCAGAAGGGTGACCGCTGGCACAGTTCCTGACTCCATGGGCTCTTACTCCTTCCGGGCACACACACAGGAAGACGGTATGACTCTGCCTACTGGAGTTCAGTGTGGACATGTGACCTGCTTTGGCTGAGTTATAAATAAATACTGCCTGTGGCCTGTCTCTCTGTCTGCCTGCCTGCCTCTCACTGTCTTTATCTCTCTCTGTCTCTGTCTCTCTGTCTCTGTCTCTCTCTCTCTCTTTCGCTGTAGTGCTGGGGATTAAATGTCTGTCCCTCACACTGACTTACACCCCCAGTATCTTTTTTATTTTTCATTTGGAGATAATATCTTGCTGAGTCTCTAAGTTGCCCAGGCTACTGGTGCATTGGCGATCCTCCCAGAGTGCTGGGATTGCAGGCGTGTGCCTCCACACGAGCTTGACTTTCTTTCTCTTCACTATTCCCCTCCCCCACCCCCGTGCTGCTTGAAATGGTGACCGTATCACAGCTAGCACCTGTTTGTAATGAAGGGGTGCAGAACCTGTTGGATGATCTACAATGGCCGTGTTGAGAAAATGAGAAATAATATTTTTGTTTGAATCTCTCAGATTTTGAGGCCTTCGTCCCCGCACATGTTAGCCCGCTTAGACTGAGAAAGTCCTTTCCTGCCTTTCAGGTTCTTACAACATTTGGTTAAGGAAATAAGGCCCATTCGCAACTACACAAATAGGTAATGCAGTCCACTGCTGTGCAGCCATTGAGAGCTAAAAACAGAAGGACACACAGGCCCGACACAGCTGAAGACAGGCAGCCTACGAGGCGGCGGATGTTTGATGCTAGAATGGGGGCTACGCGCGGAGGGCTGCAGGGTCTGCAAGGCAGCCTCGTGAACAAGCTACGGCACGGACCCTGGGATGAGGTAGCCTGGACACAAGCACCATCTCAGCGCCTTCCTGTGAGATGCTGAAAATTGAAAGAGCTCAATTTCTTCCTTGGCAAAAAGTGGATGATGATGTTCAGCCGGCAGAGTGGTGCGCCCTGGGCAGCACCGCGTGCATGCTGCGCATATATGCGTACTGCACAGTGGGTCGACGGAAGGCAGTGACGTCGGCATCCCCTTCGGAGAGTCGGACGTCTGCTTGCAAAACTCAGGCCTGGTCTCACTCAAGCAGAAAGCTTAATGGAAAGCACCTGAACTGCGGTTCAAAACTGTGGGACGTTTGCTTGACTTAAGAAACGCTTCCTCCACTGGGCCTGCGTCTTTAATTGGGCTTCTCAGAGAGATGACCTCTTGGTGACTTCCAGGTTTGATGCTTCTTCGATGCTTCTAGCAAGCACAGAGCAAGCCTTGACTCACCAGCCTTATGTGGGTGGCTGGGACCCTTGAGGCTGCGGCCAAGATATAATCTCCCAGCCACCTGCAGCCAGGCCTGCTCAAGCCTGTGCAGCAGAGAGCCCGAAAACCACACTCCACTGGAGTGGGGGCTCACAGGGGAAGGGGAAAAACCACAAACTCTGGAGAAGACGCCTCTAAAATCCCCCCATCTCCCATCTTGCTGAAACTCATCATTTCTTCTATATATTAGGTATCTCAAAATATCTCTTATTGTTTTTGTTTTCATGATTACAAAAAGCAAAGTAGAACTATCAAGGGAAATACAGATAGATAAGTTTAATAAGTAAATAAACAAACCATTATTATATCAACCCAGAGATAACTTTGCTCAGTGCCTGGATATTTTTCCTATCAGATCTTTTTTCTAAGTATATGCACACATGTGTCTTCATATATACAAAAATAACATGCGGCTCTTGCATGGAACATCTTCCGTAGTATTCTACTGAATAAGGGTGCCACTCAAATTTTCAAGGAAGATATTTAGGCAATTGGCATTTTTTTAATTAAATGGCAATATTTCAGCAAACATCTTCAAGAGTATATCTTTTCTCAGGTCATTATTTCATAATTTTTAGCAGTAATGGCTCTCATCTTTCCTTACTTCCTCAGGCTAAGTTCCAGTAGCTGTATCTCAGAGTCTGAAAGGAAATGAAGTATTAGGAGAGTCATCCTGACTTTCAGTCCGCTTCTTTTCTTAGAATTTCACTTACTGGTAGTGAAAAATCTTCTCTGGGAGCCAAAGTAGAAGTGAATATCAGGACATAATGTCACGAGTCCCTTGCATGATAGTGTCCCAATCAGTCACACTAACCGATATGGCTTTGCTGGCTTTGAAAGCAACAACAACCACAGCTATGGGGATCACTGTTGCTGTTACCTTCTGTGCTGTTTTCCTGCGCAGAGATCCCCTCCAGCTGGGCTCTCAAGCCATGAGCGTGCCACTGGTTAAGTGCTCTGCTGGCTTCTCATGGAGCAGAGCACAGATGTTCTGGAAGTTTCTTTGTCTGAGTGGGTGAGGCCAATCTATGCTTGATCCCTCCGAGCCCCTCGACTCTAGACAATAGGCCTTCTATGCTGTTTGCTCAGTGACACCTGTGAGAGTACGGTGCTCATTGTTATGCCCTGTCCTTGGCAGCTTGTCTATTGAGCTTGGCTTCTGCTGACTAAAGGAAGGGAAGCTGACCTAGTTGAGGTGAGCAGCTTGAAAGAAAAGTCCTAGTGTTGACATATGGCCTGAGGGCTCCATGTGAACCTGTCAAAATAAATGCATGCGCATTAATCATCCTAAATCAAAACAAGTCCCAGCATTGAGCATGGTGCATGGCACTCTACACAGGCCCTTGGCAACTGTCTGCTAAATGAAAATACGGCTGGTGGGTGAAGGAGGGTGCTACATGATCCTTGCCTCTTTCCCCCTGAACCTTGCATGCTTCTTGTCCAGAATAAGTCTTTATGTTGCTAGGAATTGTTCACAAGAGAGATGGAATCTCTGCAAGTTTCATCCATAAGGTTAAGCACACATCTATTTTTCAGTGCTTGTACAATCAAAGACAAAAATGCATGGATCTAACAAGTGCCTGGAAGTTTATGTTAAAGAACAACACCGACTTTCCGGTCACAAATCAAGTGTGAGCTTATAATGAAAATACTTTCAGCCAGGCATGGACTCAGAAAAGCTCACTTCCTAAGGAGGTCTTCTTGGGAAGATTCTTAATGAAGTTGGTACACTTCACTAAGAATGATGGTGAGGAGAGTAATTAAAGCCCTGGAATCCAGGATCCAGGGAGCCAGCTGAAAGGGGCTCAGGGTATCTTACAGGATGATGACAAAGTTAAGGTCAGAATAACTTCAGGACAGCACCTGGTTCCAGAGCAATCAGCCTACACCATAAGAAGAAGGCCAAAAGCCTCAAAGAGCAGCAGAGCTCCTGAGAAGAATTCCTTGATTACATGCTGCAAATTTTATAAATCTGTGTGAAAAACTTGAGAAATGAATTAATATTAGGTACACAAAAGTAAGCAGTTGGTAATAAATGAGCCAGCTGGTAACTATAGGAAAAAAAACGTACAATGAAGGAAATGTAAAGAAGGTCCATACTGTGGCTCAGCTAAGAACACTATCTCTATATGTATTATCATGTAAGCAGTGAAAATGAATAATGAAAGCTGTTCTATTTCCATGTGGGTGAACAGGGGAGGGAAAGTATGTGCTTTGACGGAGGATACAGAAAGACCCAAAGAAAGGCAATGTGCATAGCTAAATCCTTATCCTCCACTATAGAAGTCAAGTAAAGTGTCTGAGATCGAAAACCTAGATGCAACAGTACATTCATGTTACTTAGGTGGAGAGGTGGAGAGGTTATTCACAAAGAGGTAATTTGAAAGTTGCTTTTGAGAATAGCACATTAAAAGCAGCGAAAAGCAGGGTAAAGGCTTCTATATTTCATGATGACTTTTACATACCGCTGAATTCTGCTGGTCTATAGAAAGGAACAGTGGATGCTTAAATTTTCTTTTCTTTCTTCTTTTTAATATTTTTGATCAATTTTTCATATTTGATTCTGGTAACCTGAACAGCTAACTTGAAGATAATAATATGCAATGTAACAACCACTGTTGAATTCCTATGATTTTATTTAGTGAAATTTTATGTTACTTCTAATTTTTTTATTATTTTATCCTGTCTAAAAATAAAATAAAATGATACCTTAAGACCTATCCACATGTATTTTTAATTAAATTAATAACACTTTCAGTGGAAATTCTAGAGAGGAACTGGTGCCGACTGTTTGAGTTTTGATAAGTAATTCAGTGTTTATTTGCTTTTTAAAAAGTAACATTCCCTACATTTGCTGCTAGGTCAGTCACAAAGAGAAAAGGGGGACTCAGAAAGGAGGATCTTGCACACTTTGGTTTTGTGTTGAGGTTCCAAGTGAAATTTCATGAGAATGAAAGGGCCAATTGCATAAAAGTTTGAAAGCAGAAGGTAGACATACTTTCCAAGACTGGATTTATCTCAGGAGCCTAGGAGGTCAATGTGTCAGCCTGTGGCTTCCTGTGAGGCACAACATGTCATGCGTGCAGGAGGAGGGATCCCCTCTACTCATTAAGGTCTCCAGCATTTCTCTCTAGGAGGGAGAAGGGATTTATGACACCATATCTATGTCTTTTCCATTGTTCCCTTCTGGGATTGAAGATCTGTGTCTATGACTTTCATAATGTGTGAGTGTTATATGACACTAGGGAAGAGGTCGAGCTAACAGAGGAAACTGTGACCCTGAGCCCACAGTCTTAGCCTTGGTGACCCCCTGTTCTGCCCTACTGCATCAGCCACTGAGGACACCAGTCGTGGGCCATGCCTGCTTTCCAACACACCCCTTAGCACTCAAAGTGAACAGCCAGCAAGCCCTCGTGTGTGGCCAGCCACCGCTCTTAGCATGTCGCATGGATTAACTCCTTTAATCAACACAGTGCTACTGTTCCTTAGCACATTTCACAGATGAGGAACCGAGGTGCAGAGATGGTAAGCAGCAGGTCCAGAGTCCACAGCAAGCAAGAGGCAGGGCCAGGTTCCAGCCCAGAGCTCACAGCGACCGACCCTCAACGGCCTCCCCTTCCTTACCTACCACCCACATTGCACACTCGTTTTCCCTTCAGCAAGCTCCAAAGCCCTTTTATGGCGACACTCATTGAGCTTTTCTGTGTTTTTGTTTGTTTTTTCATTATTTACCTGTTTGGTTCATTTTCAGTTAAGTTAGAGTTTCAACAAACATCATACTCACTGAAAACCTAGGCCAAGAGCAAGAAATTCTTCACAGACAAAACTTCTGGCACCAGCAAGCCAACCATGTGAAATCAGCAATAGCAATCCGACGCCCGTGTGGTAATGTCTGAAGTCTCACAAATGCAGCAGCTGATACCCAGTGGAAGTGTTCACTCAGCGACCCCCTGCAGGGAGCTGGGCAGAGAGGCTGGGCTGGGGGCAGTTGGGAGAATTTATAGAGCCTGCGGCCCCTGTGCGCAGCAAACACCAGAGACTGACCAGTCGCGGGTACCCTGGGCGTGGATCCACCCAGTCCCTTTGAGAAACCCCTTGACCACATTAACTGAAAGTACCCACGTCCTTCCCAAGTGCATTTTTTTCCTCACATCTCATTTGAAAAGAAATTATTTTGCTTATTTGTTTATTGGGTGTCTCCTTCCTTGCCATGGAAGCAGGACTGGTGTCTTGTGCGAATCTCCGCACCTTGAGACCATAGAGTTGTGCTGATATGCGCAGACCCCAAGGGAATATTCTTAGTGAATGAGTGAATGAGTGAATGAATGGTACGCGCAGATGAGGTAGGCAAGAGGCAGGTTTGAACTTGTGTCGTGAGAGGGGGAACATGGGCCTTCTCACGGGGACTTGGCTTTCCCACTGACGTTTGCCAAGCTGTCTCCTTTCCCGGTTGCCCTCCTCCTGCCCCAGCCCAGCCGATCTTCCCGAGGCTAGCCTGGCCTGCGCATGCGCACCCGGCTCTCCCATCAGCACGCTTTCTCTCTTTCTCTTCTTGTAGCTTCCTGGCTTCGCATGAGCAGAGGCAAGTACATCTTGAATGAGAGACACAAACTGGCTCAACTCTGTCCATGTCCTTTCCTGTCCTCTAGAAAATGCGATGAGTATGGCCAGGTTTACAGAGATCAAGACCCATGGAGGAGAGTCAAGCCCAGCCTCTGGGGGGCCTTTCAGCTCGATCTGTTTCCCTCTCTCTCCTCCAGCTCCACCCTAGTGTGGTGCAACCCTGGCCTAATGGGTCACCCGACTGGGTGAACCCGTGCAGTTGGAGGCCAAAGGAAGCACTTGATGACAAGAGGGTGGGGAGGTGCGCAAGTGGAGGAGGAATGGGGGTTTCGGAGGGGGAGCTGGGGAGAGTGGGGAGGGCAGGGAGGGGCACCGGGGTGACTTATTTTCAAACAGAGATGGATTTTAGATTTCAGCTGCGTTGCATTTATCGTAATGAAATCTTACGAGGTTGATGGGAGTGAGGCCCTGTATGCATTGTTATGCTATTTGGTTTTGATAAAAAGTGGCATTGTACAAGATGTTCCCTGGCCACGTAAAACCTCGCTGTGGAGCTGATGGTGGCACAGGGCCATACCACAAGTTGTGCAATGCCATGGCAGGGAGAGCGGAGTTGCTTCTCAGGGATTAAGGGTGGTATTTTAATTTGAACTTTAAGAAAGAGATTGAAGGAGCCAGAAAGAGAGAGAGAGAGAGAGAGAGAGAGAGAGAGAGAGAGAGAGAGAGAGAGAGAGAGAGAGAAACAGAGAGACAGAGACGGAGAGAGACAGAGACAGAGACAGAGACAGAGAGACAGAGAGAGAGACAGAGAGAGGAGCAAAAAGAAAACAAATAGGAAGGAATGAAAGCAGATAAATAGGAAAGAAGGGACTTGAGGAAGAGTGAAGGATCAAAGCTGAAGGAATGAGAGCCATGCCACTTAAGGGCGGAAATCTGTGCAGGATAGGAACAGGTTATTGGCTCCCGCCAGAAGGTATTTCTTCGCTTTTTTTGCTGCTATTTTTCCTTTCTACCTCCAATTCAAACCTTTGCTGCATCCAAAAACACTCTCTTTTCTCTTCTTCCTGTTAAGATAAGGAGCCAGAATGTCTGAGCTGCTTCTTTCAAATTTATAGTTGTCACAGTGGTGTAGAAAGGGTCTTTTGTTAGAGGCAATGTATAGAATTTTTTCTCCCCACCTAAATCTAAACCTGGAGCATGTTCTCCCTCTGTCTCTCTGTCTCTCTCTCTGGACATGAGTGTGGCTGTGTGGCCTCCAAGCACTGCAAGAAGAGGTGAAGACCACTTTCCTTTCCTTCCCTTTTGGCTTTTAGAAATGAAACACTAAGACTACCCCAAGGCTTGCAGATAAGAGACCTCAGGCCAGGTACTGTGGTGGAAGACGTGTGAGCTTGGAATCAGACCCAAAGTTATGAACATAACATGGGGTTTTGAGAAAATGAGAAGATGGGTTTTGAGAAGCTAAGTACCTCATGTGCTTTAGGCAGCTTAATTCAATATTGACAAGTCGTCATACCTTACTAGGAAACTGTGGCTCATTTTTTAATCTTTGGCTTGACGCATGAACTTGGGGGTAGCAAACATTTGGATATCCACATTTCTGAGAAAAACTCAAACAACATGCTGAAATCAAAACAAAAGCCTTGTAGCTCTTGCTGTCCCTAAGGACTACGACTTGGCCTGACTGGCTGAGTCCTTGGAAAACTCTAGAGAACTATGACCACACCCAGCACAGGTGACACAACATAACCTGCCATAACCATGAATGGGTGGCAGTTCAGTTGGATTTGGGAATCTGTTCTCTTGCCACCAAGTGTCTGCACTGATGTCCTCTCTTCCTCAGCAGCTCAGTGCTTCCTTGAAGGGCTCCTGTTGAGCACCTCCAGCTCCTCTCTCTGAGTCTGACACCCTGTACCCCTGACCTTAGTTGTCTTCCCAGGCTCAGGCAAGGAGCTCAGAGAGTGGGGGCATATGCCTAGGCTCTGTGCATATCACTCTTTTTTAATAAAATTCTCTTTGAAAAAAGATAATATATTTTTATTTTTAATGAATATGTACTAACTGTACATTTCGGGGGTACAATATAACTTTCTATATATAGAATGTGTGAATCTCCAATCAGGGTAACTGGCACAGCTTTCACCTCCAGCAGCATCGTCTCTTTGCACTGGGAACATTCAAATCCCCCCTCTACTATTTTAAATTATATAATTAGTTGTCATCGATCATAGCTATGCTATCAGGATCTGAAAACCCAGAAGCTTTCTCTGCTGCCCAACTGTCCCCCTAGTACCTGTTCCCTTCCTCGCCACCCCCACCTGCTCATCTTCCTTGACTTCTGCCCAGACTCAGCTCCTCTACGCAGCCTCTCCTGACCCCTCCCAGGAAGCACCCACCTTAGCCACCTTGGCCCCTGACATGTTCTGGGCTGACTCATGTCCTCCCCTCTATTCCCTTTATTCAAATGCCCAGAAACCCTTTGGCTCCAGGACAATGTCATTAATTCTTGTGTCCCTAGTACCCAGTACTGTGCCTGACACATAGAGGCAGTCAGAAATTGCTCATTGAGTGGATGAGTGGGTGAATGAACGAATAATGTGACTATTAGGAGTGAAGATGTTTTCAGAAAAATCTATCCAGTTACCTAAAAAATTAAGAGATAGATTTTAATATTCTTAGGTATTTGTTACATGGTCACACTGGATGCCTCTGCTACCTTTGTTACATGGAATGCATCCTACAGCAGTATTCCCATGAATCACTGGCTCCTCACTAGGCATGGTACTGGTACCTGGCATAGGACTGTAAATAAGCAAGTTCGAGGCCAATTTTGCTTCCTGAACAAATGGAACAAAGAATGAGTTTTTAAAATTATCTGTTATAATCATAGGAGGGATATAAGGAGGGAAGAAAAAAAAATAAATCCAGTACTGGCCAGAAATTATTAGGTGCTTACCAGTATTACTTTGATTTTTACAAACAGCTATTATTGTTCCTTTTTACAGAGAAGAAAATTCTGGCCCACAGAAGGGTTACAGCTGGGGAAGAGTGAAAACTGAACCCCAGCACACCCACCTGTCCACTGCAGGGGCTGTACAACTGCACAATTCCAGAAGTCGGATTGTTATGTTTTCTAGGTGTTCTAGTCTTTCTTTTTGAATTTAAAGATGCAAAAATGATAGCATTGTCCTGGGACACTTGGCACTGGGTGGCAATCTGAGATTCAACCTCAAGCCCTTGAACTCCTTTCTTTGCCTGGAAGAGTCAGGGAGGGCAATGACTGAAGCGTAGAAAGAACAGATCCCAGCTCACTGTGCCATAGGCTCTGGGGTGAAGACCTGCGTCGTGAGAAAGAAACAGCTTCAGACATTTCCCCAACTTTAAAGCAAGACCTATATAACTAAAGATATAGCTTTTTCTGTCTGATAAGGTCAGTCAAATCCCTTCAAGATTTACCCTGGAACCATGTACAGCACCTTGTGGATCTTTTGTCAGTGTCAGCCATATGGATGAGTCATGGCCATTGCTTGACCAATTTGCTCTCTGTGAAAGCCTGAGAGAATGTTTTCTCTCTAGGTTCTGTTGTG
>PVKN010017258.1:0-17425 GCA_004027915.1 Capromys pilorides | reverse complement strand
CCATTAACATTTTACTATGCAGAACTTGCTTTATCATTAACAGTTTACTATATGTGCTTTATCACTAATATATAAACATTATCTATTCTGTCATCCATCAATATCCCTAATCTTGCTTATGTATTGCAAATTAAATTGGAGAAGCCAAGTTTGGTGGTGCACTCCCATAATCCCAGTACTTGGGAGGCTGAGGCAGGAGGATCAGTGCAAGTTTGAAACCAGCCTGGGCTACAAAAGTGAGCTCAAGGCCAGCCTGAACTGCATAGTGAGATCTTGTCTCAAAAAAAAAAGTAAATTAGAGATACAACTTTACTTCTCCTAAACAACTTAGTACGCCTATCATTAACTATAGCCCAATACTATTTTTTTTCTTTTGACTTAAATTTACATTCAATGAAGTGCTCAAGTCTTAACTGCATATTTGTGATTTAACTATAACATATACCCACATAATCCTTACTTTTCTATGGGAACTTCCTCTTTTGATACTGTTTTTCTGCCATTATAGATGAGGTATATCTGATTCTCCTGGACAACTATAAACAGATAACATAACTGCTTGAGGCACTGGAGAAATTAAATAGATTCTGGAGGGGGCTGACACGTGGAAGATAGAAAAAGATCTAGATGTGTTTCTCAATTTCCTGATACGTCCTGGCACAGTGAGTCAGTGCTGGGTTGGGGTTGCTAAAA
The DNA here is from genome assembly GCA_004027915.1 of Capromys pilorides. Taxonomy (NCBI): domain Eukaryota; kingdom Metazoa; phylum Chordata; class Mammalia; order Rodentia; family Capromyidae; genus Capromys; species Capromys pilorides. The sequence goes on along the minus strand of PVKN010017258.1, from coordinate 16,732 downwards.
TTCCAAGGAGAAAGCATGTTGTCCTTGTGGACAGATTTCAGGATAACCATAGCCATTGGAAAGTAAAATGAGAATCCAGGAAGAAACAGAAAGGAAGAGCCCAAAATACTCGGCAAAAACTGCCCAAATTTCTGCATTACATATGCATGGGGCAGAATCTAACCAACTTGGCTAACAATAACATCACTGCCAAAAGCTGAGGCAGCACATACACTACAAGAACTGAGGAGTTAGCCAAAGGACAGCGTTTGTTAAATAAAGGAATAAAAGAGAATCTAGAATCTCTACAATACATGACACACAACACCCAAAATAGTCAAAATTATTCAATGTGTAAATAAGACAAGCACTTTTTACAAGAAAAAAAGATAATGAAGATCTCAAGGTAACTTGGGTGAACTGGGCATGGTGGTACACACCTATAATTCCCGAATTTGAGAGGCTAAAGTAGAAGGATCACTGGAGTTTGAGGATTGTCTCGGCCAGATAGTGAATTCAAAGACTCTCAAACTACATGGTGAGACTCTGTCTCAAAAATCTTTAAAAATATGGGGTAGGGGAGATAGCTCAGGGGTCTAAGCACCTGGCTGGCAAGCACAAGGACCAGGTTTGATCCCTAGTATCACACGCAGTACCAGCCCCGGAACCTGGGTGCATCATGCCAGCCCGAGACTAGGTGTGGTGGCACACACCTGTAATCCCAGCGCTGGGGACACTGGGACAGGAGATCACTAGGAGTTCAAGCTATGTAGTGAAACTCTGTACCAAATAAATAAATAAATAAATAAATAAATAAATAATTTTTAAAATATTTTTTAAAACCTTTAAAAATAAATAAGATAATTCAGAAGCTGTAATTATCAAATAAGAACTTTAAGGGCAATTATTATAATTATGTTCAGTGGCATATAAGAATGTATGAAACATATGGGAAATCTTAGCAGAGAAGCAGACAAGTAGAAACTATGGAATTTAAAAAACACACAACAAATTTAAAAGCACCTGGATGAACACATCAGCGATGACAATGGATGGACCCATCAAACTTAAAAGACAGACTAATAGAAACTGGGAATGATGGCCCATGCCTGTAATCCCAGCACTTGGGAGGCTGAGGAGGAGGATCAGTTTGAGTTTGAGACCAGCCTGGGCTATAAAAGTGAGCTCCAGGCCAGCCTCAACAGGTAAGAAGTTCATTGAATTTATAGGTTGGAAAAGGTCAATAAACTCCATGCAGGATAAGCATACAGAGACCAAAGAAAAAAGAGAAGAAAATCTTGATAGCAGCCAGAGAAAAATGATCTATAACATGAAGGTAATGATTTTGGTCACTACTGTTTTTCTCAAAAACCAGAGATGCCAGAAAGTAGTATTAAAAAAACAAAACAAACTTCAACCCAAATTCTATACCTAGTAAAAATATCTCTTAAGAATGAAAGTAAAGGGGCTTGGGAGACAGGTCAGTAGAATAAGTGCTTGCTTGGCAAGCACAAGACGTTAAATTCAATCCCTGGTACCACTAATAAATAGATAGATAGATAGATAGATAGATAGATAGATAGATAAATAATATTTTTAAAATAATGAAGATAAAACATACACTGTGTCAAATCTTTTTTTTTTTTTTTTTTGCGGGACCGGGGATTGAACTCAGGCCCTTGCGCTTGCCAGGGAAGTGCTTATTCTATGAGCTATTTCCCTAGCCCCTATGTGTCAAATCTCTTGGTTAGAACTTAACTCAAAAAAAAAAAAAAAAAAAAACTTACTCCATAGTTGGCTAGCCACACAACACTATACACACCAATTTATACAAATTTTATTTATTTATTTATTTTATGTATTTAGTACAGAGTCTACAGGGTCTACAGGGTCTCACTACACAGATCGGACTCAAAGTGATCTACCTGTGTTCGGCCTCCCAAGAGCTAGGATTACAGGCATGTACCACCATGCCGTCGAAATTGCCACACAAGCCTGTGGAGTGGGGTCAGCCCAGGTGCAGGGTATCAAACCCTGGCTACTGCACTCTGCCTAAGCAGGCACCTTAGTCCACTGAGCTATTTGGCCAGCCCTTCATATAAATTTTAAAACACATGTTTCCAACTGAACACCAATTCAAAATATATAAGCTGAAGAGAAAAATCAACAACAACCTCCCTTCAGTTCTTCCTTTAATACTGAATACTAAGAAATCAGTTACTTTGAGTTGATCTGATCTAGATATGATCTAAGTCTAAGAATCATTTACATTTTTCTAAGGTCTCCAGATCTAAACTGTCCTGTCTGCCAGTTTTTCTCCCTTGTTTTCCATAATTACACAGTAAGAAAATGGAGGAGAGGTTGCACTTATTCATCTAAACATTATTCAGACCTAGAAAGAGAATGTAGGACCATTGGAAAAAAAAAAAATCCACCATGCTAAGAATTCAAAATGAAGGGCACACAACTGATTAGGCATGAAAAAATAAAACAGAAAGACCAACTTATCCTGAAAGGACACATTTGCATTGGAGAATTAACTGCAAAGGTTGAGACTGAATCAATATTTGCATTAGAAATCTCAACCTGAATTAGCACATTTGTTGGAGTTGTTGGTCCAGGAATATCTACCCCTGTGAGCTCTGAAGCTATGATAGCCTGCATATCTGCTCCAACCTTTCTGAGTTCTCTTAATACTTTCTAAAGCTACTGCTATTAATTTTCATTCAAAGAAATACTACCAAACAACCTATTGGAAACACAAAGATTCTCTTCAGACATCTCTTCTAGCTTTCCTTAAGCCTGCAGGCCGACTGTTTTCCAAACTGTTAACATCCCAAACTGAATGCCAAACTCAGTCTCTGACATCTAAACAACAGCTGTGTTCTGTCTTGTGAAAGGGCAGCCTCACCCAGACAGCAACTCTCCAAAGGTCAGCTGTGTCCTGCAACAGGAAGTCCCCTCCATGGTTGGTGGCACATGCCGGCATAACAGAACAGTCTGTCCCAATTCCCTTTACTCCCTTTTTGGCTAATCTTCAGTGGTTGTGAATGTGCAGTTTACTTACACAGGAAGTGGAGCTTCAAACTTCATCTTCCATGTTCACTGCTATTTTTGCTTACACAAACTGTTGTTGGGTGCACCAGGGAGTCTGAAGCAGGAGGATCTCAGTGAGTGCAAGGCCAGCGTGGGCTACATAATCAAGTTCAAGGCCAATCTGCACTACACAGTGAGATATTGTTTAAAAAAAATAAAAAACTAAAAACAAAAACACTGTTTTGAGCTGTCACTAAAAATAATGTGATGACAAAAGACCATGAAATACAGTACACATTATCAGGCAATATTCCAGGTTTTTCTTATTCTAGCCCTTCAGTCTTGTAAGAACAGCTTTGCCAGTTTATTGGTAGGGACACTGCAGCTGCTCAGATTTTAAGTGACTACATGGCCTTGGAGGGGCACTATGAGAGCAACCAGCTTTTGGTAACTCAAATCCAAGAGACTTTTTCAGATTCCTGGAACCTTTAAAAGCAGAGGTACCATTTAGAACCCAACTGAATTTTAAAAAACAAACAAAAAAAGTGTCATATTTAAGGAAGGAAGATGGACAACTGACTTAACACATCTTACAGCTTGAACCACCAGTGGTACATGCATGACCGTCCTGTTGGGCAACTTGTACCACCCAACAGGACTGTCCCAAGTCATCTGATGGGATAATCATGTACGTACCATGGGTGGTTCAGAGCCTCCAGACAATAAGACATACAAATTATGGTACCATTGTGAATATGTTGAAATTCATCTGGAATTAAAACTCATCTAGTCATTAAATGATTAATAACTAATACTATTTTAATAACAATGATAATGAAGGAGCACTTGCCTTTATAGATATTAAAAAATATGGTCTAAGTTAAAACATAGTGTAGCATTTGTTTACCTAAACAGCCTATAGTAAGAAACTCAATAAATGATAGCTACCATTATAATACATTAAGTTCATTATTATGAACTAAAAATAAGATTTCCCTGAAATTAAGACTGGGTCTTCTATTAATTTTTTTCTCCAAAAAGGGCAATATAGTTTATTTTCAGGGGATGTCTTACTTTTTTCATATACAGAAATCTACATTAATTCATTTATTCATGTACTAAAGAAAAAAAACTCTATTCAAATATAGTCATGTCATCTTCTGGAACATCATCACAGCTCTCCAAACCCTGGCTTCTAGCCTGAATTCCTTGCAACTTCATTTCCTGTTGACCTATTGGCCCCAATCTTTCATGTCAGGCAAAAAAACTCTGCTTACATGTGCAGTTCTTGTCCATAGTGACTGGTTACATAGCTATTAGTGATTTTATCCCATGAATTTTTTACCCAAGTCATAACCTTTTGCAGACAAGGCTTCACAAAGTTTCCATTAAATCAAGTGTTAAATGAAACAAAAGTGTTAAATGAAGATTTACAAGACGGGAGTAGCAACAAAAATGATGACAGTTAAGTGTGATGGCTCACACAAAAGCAAGGAGAAATTGCAGGCACAGTGCATGGGTAATGTATGTACTTGGTAATGAACAGATGTGGTTATATCTAGTGTGGATCTACATAATTCAAATACATCATGTAACAGATGTATTTATTGCACTCATGTGAAATAAAAAAACATTTTCTGAGTTTTGGTGCCTGGTCATTTGGGATTAAGTCTCAAGTTCATGTGTTTATAGGAGCTTTTACCTCTCATTGAAAGGTATCCACTTGGCTATTTAAAAATACTTAATTATAATTTATATTAACTATTAATGCCAATATATATTTATATTTCATTGTATATTATTAGTATTTATTAATTCAGTATGTCTGTTGGCTATACTAAGTGAACCCACTTGGCTGACAACCTTAACTGGGGCTCATTTGGGGAGTAGGGATTATCTTATAAGCATACTGAAAAATTATGCTGGGGCTTATTTTCCAATTATATCTTATTTTGGGGAAATACTGTATTACCTCACTTAGTTTTCTTTTCCCTGTATGAATACTGTGAGAAGAGTTTCATTTTCACTTTACAGATCAGAAAACTGGCAAAGAACATATTTACATAATTTGCTAGTGATCACAAAATACACAGATACAGCATCTAGAATCTGAACTGAGTTGCAGCTCAACCACTGGGAGAATCTAAATGTTCATTAATGAAGACTGCTTAGAGAAATCAAGATGTATCAGTATAAAGAATATTCCCAGGAAGGAGACTTACAAGTTCTCATATGAAAATATGTCTGTAACATGTCAACAGACAGCTACGTGCTCATAGCTATCTGTAAACGTGCATGCAGACATTTTTTTGTTTTGTTTTGTTTTTTGAGACAGGGTCTCATTATGCAGTTCAGGCTGGTCTCAAACTCATCCTGATGCTCCTGCCTCAGCCTCCCAAGTGCTGGGATTACAGGTGTGTGCCTGGCTCAGACATGTATATATTATAGGTTGTATAGCTATATACATACATGTCATATAGAGTTGTACGGTAAGACATAATCAATCAGTAATCACCATCTTTTTTTCTCCATGGATAGTATTAAAGTAGGGGTATTCCTTTTAGAACATACTTTTGTCTTGTCTCACACTGTTACAAACACGCATTATTTTTGTAATAAGAGTTTTAAAGAGCCAGGCATGGTGGCACACACCTGTAATCCCAGCACTTAGGAGGCTGAGGCAGGAGGATCATTGCGAGTTTGAGACCAGCCTGGGCTACAAAAGTGAGCTCAAGGCCAGCCTGAACTGAATAGGAGACCCTGTCTCAAAAAAGACAAAAAAAAAAAAAAAAAAACCTGACACTTTTAAAGTGACTCACTAGCTAAAATACATGTTCTTTTCAAAGTGAAGTGCTTCCATTAGAAAGTTAAATGACTACTTCAAAGTCCAAGGAATCTTCTCCATCTCAGTTCAGTACAATAGTTTCTACTGTAAAAATATCACTCCTAGGCTAGAAGACAAGAGAACAGTCTGGGCTTAATGCAGTTGTTCTGTGAACAGCTGTGTCCTAGCCATGGCTGGCCTATTGCCCTGCACACCTGGAGCAGAGAGGTTCTTCCATTTATAATCACTTCTTTCATACAGTGCTGACAGGGAAGTAAATGGCTGATTCATCAATATCCTGTGGTCTAGGAGGTTCAATTATAACTAGACAAAGAGCCCCGATATGGATCAGTCCAGTCTGATATAGGCCCCACACTTACAACAACAGATTACAAGCCAACAGCACTGATCTGATGGACAGGGAAGTCATTCCTGGGTGAAGAGTGGGGATGGAGAAAGCTGGTCCATTTTCTTTCTTTTCTCTTTTCTTTTCTTTTCTTTTCTTTTCTTTTCTTTTCTTTTCTTTCCTTCTTGAATGATCACTGTGTTGCATCAGCCTGGTATCTCCAGTACCACAACCAACCCCAACTTGCAGCAGAGGCAGGAACGACAGAATTTGTTTTGTCCACTGGTTAACTACCCTGGAGTGAGCCTAGAGGCATAGTCTTGAATCAGAATAGGCAAGATGCAAATTGTGAAGAAGTGGACCTGTCATCTGATGCCATATTTGACTAGTTGGTGTATTTCAGACAGAATTTTCCTGGAGTTGTCTCAATAACAATGTGGTAAACTGTTCTCTAAGTCCATTTATGAAGGAGATTACTTCCTTCCTCTCTCCCTTCGTGTTACGAAGTATATGACATCAGTCAGCCTTATAACCCCATCTGAAACTTGAGATGACTCTGACAGATGATAGCCCTGAAGCCTGCCAACAGACAGAGGGGACATCTAGTGACAAGGAACTTCAAAACAGATACACACTGGTTAAGACTTCAGTTTCACCCACCACAATGAGGATGCTTGTGGTAGCAAAACCTTCTTGGATGAGTTTTCTACTAACTTTTAACCTTTGAATTTCAAAATCAGTTTTCACTTTTATCATAATAAACCAAACTACTAGAAAAAATACTAGTCTGAAACACTTTCAACATCTTCAGCTTTTCTTAACCAAATAATATGCTAATACTGTATTACCATTTACTATTTTATCTTTCATCTATTAACTTCCTATTATAATCATTTACAGCTCAGATTTTATAAAATCTATCATATTTCTCCTTTCCTTTCATAAGGAGGATAATGAAGCACTATTCACTAAACAGCTAAATTTCTTTTTCTTCGAGTGGATAGCTATGAATCTGTGGCACACGTGCCACAGCAAGCTGTCTGTATCACTGAAAGCTCTAAAAGTTCTCCATCTCTAGAATTGTCCCTTACTTCATTTGTTTAATTTTCTACATGGTCATATTCAAATTTTTCCAAGTACTCTATCTTAATTATCAATACTATAAAATCAACTTGCTAAAGGGCCAAGAATATCAAATCACTTGTAGAATCAATGAGTTGAGTCTCCTTTGCCAACCACTGGACTGGGCTTCTCCTATTTTCTTTTGCTGGTTTCCTGCTTTCTGGGTTCTCTTTCTCCCTCTTTTTATTTATATTGGTAGAGTGCTTACAGTGGTTATTTTGTAGAAAAAAATTTACAGAAAGCAAAATTCTTAATCTTTGTGGATCTAAAAGTGTCTCGGATCTATTCTACACTTCAAAGTTTAGCTGAGTATAAAATTCTAAATAGAAAATAATTTTTCAGAATTTTATTGTTTTGTTTTCTGACTTCTAGTTTCCTTGATGTTAATAAATCTCATCTCATTCTGATTTTTCATTTGTGTTTATGACAAGTTTTCTCTTCAAAAAGCTTTTATAATCTATGATTTCTGGATCTCCATTGATGGGGGAGGGGGAAGGGCAGAGTATCACTACACAGCTCAAACTCATAGTGATCCTCCTGTTTTCCGCCTCCCCCAGTGCTGGGATTACAGGTGCACACCATCATCACACCTGGACTCAGTCGCTGGCTCAGGCACCCAGGGACAGGGCTGGTGCAGCATGTAGTGCCAAGGACTGAACCCCACTCTGTTAATCTTAATGTGCTTAGGTACAGGCCCTTTTTTCACTCATGTTTCTGGACTCTAGATTGAAAACATCTTTGATTTTCAGTTCTGAAAATTTCCTTGTACTATTTCTTTAATTTTCTTTTCTTTTCTCTAATTTCTTTTTAAGTGTCCTCTATTTCATGTTTTTCTTCTAGAGCTCCTACTTGCCAGATGCTGAACCTCCTGGATTTGCCATTTAACTTTTCACATTTCTCCCCTTTTTTCAATCTCTTTATTTTTTTACTCTATTAGAAACTCCTCAGTTTGTTTTCCAGCTCTTCTGTTACATTTTAAAATTCAGTTATATATTTTGTTTTGTAAGATGTCTGTCTGGCTGTCTTTCCTTTTCGAGACACAGTCTTGCTGTGTAACAGTTCAGGATGACCTTGAACTCATTATGTAGCCTAGGCTATCCTCAAACTACTGGCACTCCTCCTGCCTCAGCCTCCCAAGTACTGGGATTACAGGTGTGCCCCACTATGCCTGGCAAGATCTCTTTCTTGCTCTCAAATATGCCAAATCACTTTTTAAAAACTGTATTATATAAAATTTAATTTTGGCATTCAAACTAATGCCTTACAGACATATGCTTGGCATGACTGCTACTATCACTATCCTCCCCTACAGCACAGTACGCACATCCCCTGCACTAAGAAAATAGCCCATGATTAAATGAAAGTTGCAGCTAGCTAAGGCCTCCTGCCCACCACCTATCCCCAGCCTTCAAGCTAGCATAGTCATCTCCCACACTGCTTGGACTGGAAGCACTGAAAAAGAAAACTTCACTCTAAATTTTGTTCTTATTTGTAAATAGTAAAAAATATTTACTTTAAAAGACCTAAAGGTAAGGTTATAGACTGCAATTCAGTAAGACATTCCCAGATCTCACCTATTTCCAGGGATTCATTCCAGAGCCACTTCTTGCTAAAGCAAATGGCAAGTTACTAAGAGTGAGGCAGAGCCAAAGCTTTCAGCCTGGTCAACTGTAGCTCCCTGGAGCATGGCCCGCATTCCTGGGTCTAAAGGCTCCCAGTTTGAGTATCACCTCCAAAAAGCTTTATTAACAACTGAACTATTTCAGCCTCTCCTCAGAGATAAGGATATTTGGCCCTAAGATTCTTCAAGAAATAAACTGGCTTTGTTTTCTAGAATTTTCAGCATTACATTGAGACAAATACCAAGTAGTTTGTACCAGTCAGGCCCTTTTAAAGAGGTACTGCACAACTCATACAGAACAGTCTATTATTTCAGTGATTAACACACAGGATTGCTTGGCAAGTGCTCACCCACTTACATCTCCACTCTGAAAGAAACCACTGGAAACTGGAAACTGCTTCCCAACACCCCTCTAGGGTTCTCCCATGCTTGGAATCTGGACACTGGCACCACTATGTCTGAGTTATCAAGGAAGGCTAATTTGGCAGCGTTGATACAGGAAGGCAATGCTTTGGTAACAATCTAATGAGCTCAGCGCTTTATAGGAACTTGATAAAACATTTAATTTCAGAGATTAATTGAGCTGTGTATCACTTTAAAAGCTGATGTAATCTCACTTTTAGCTAAAAAACATTACCAAGGAGTAAGAAAAAACTGGTAATATGGCAAGTATAAGTCAAACTTTCATCCCTCCCACTGATGTTAGCTGACAGTAAATGTTGGATGTTTTCTCCCTAATGCCAAGCCAACGTGTATATGGCACAGAGCATGCCCAGATTTCCCAAACACAAACTTTATAAAAACTGTAGCTGCTGCCTGTCCTTCATCCATCAAACCCTTCACCCCAGCACTAACAGCTTTCTAAAGCACCTTCTTCCTTGCTCTGGTTCTGCTCATTTTCCTGGTTGTATCCTGTTATGCAAATGTCACCTTGTCAAACCAACAAAATGTGAAACTGCTGTATATTTGTTAAATTATGCAAGCCTTGACCTTCTCGCTGGCAAATACCTAGCATGTTTTGTATTCAGTGGTCCAGGCAGCATTATAAAGATCTATTACCCTGTTGCTAGTCATTCCTCTGACGTTTGCTTCCCAATCAAGAGGGTACAATAACCTCTAGACTGGTACCCATGTGTCTCAGTTACTTGTTACTAAGGACAAAATATCTGATGCCTAGAATTAAGGAAGCAAGGAAAGGTTTATTTAGCTCAGTTTGTGGAGGTTTCAGTCCACAATCAGCTGGCTCCAAGGCACAGTGACACATGCCAGAGGGTAACGGTTCATGGTGACAGAAAACACCAAAACAGCAAGAGCAAAAAGGAAGGAGCAATGGCAACAACAGCAGCAGCAACAGAGGCAGAGAGCAAGCCTCTCTTCCTTATACTGCATCCAGACTATCTGCCCCAGGGCAGGCATATAGCTCACTCCCATAATCCCAGAAGCACTTACACACATAATCTGAGTTAATCACAACTTGTAAAAGTCTGCCCCACAACTGCCTGAGGTTTTGGTGGGACAACTAGACACAAACCATAACACTGTGTAACATGGTGAGTCTTCTCTTTAGTCTCATCATTTCTCACAGAACTCAGGAATTATAATAGCAAGCCCTCACTGGGCACTTAAGAACTAAACACTGTTCAGGGTGCCTTCCATGCACCAATTTATTATTATGGCATCCCAGGAAAGCAGAAATTATTGTAATTATTTTTATGACTTTTATTTCTATTTTATAGACAAGGAAAAAAAAAATACCCAAAAGCCATGCCATTAGAAAAGGGGACAGTAGGATATAAATTCAGCCTCAGAGTCCCTCCTCAGTCATGACACAAACCCTTTTCCTCTTTCTGGCTAGGGTTGCCTATGCTGGGATTAGTGAGCTATAGTTACATGCTTGGTCTGCTTTGCTTGGGTGTCTGCGATGCCAACAACAGTCAGGCTACCAAGGTTGGGACCCATACACCAGAAGACACTCACATATATTTGAGAAAATGCAGGGTTTTCAACAAAAATTCTACTACACTCAGTATTTGCTACAGTATGTCTAAAAGTGCTTCGAAAAATACTTCTGGAATTCCCTAGTAATTGGGAAGATGACAGCTTGGGCCTGGGCTAGTGTGAGCCTGAGAAGGTGCATAGGTGTATCACTGAGCTGAGGCTGTTATTTCTGGAGGGGAATCTGGTTGTGGAGTCAACCAGACCTATTCATGCAATGGGAATGCTTCCAAAAAGCTGAACAGCACCCAGATATCATGAAATTAAACACACACACACACACACACACACACACACACACACACACACAGAGTGATCTGAGAGCTCCCTATATTAGGATTATCCAGGCAAGATCTGTTTTGTTCTGTTTTAGCAAGATACTTGGATCCTACCTTAAAATCACAATATTGAGCCAGGCGTAGTGGCACATGCCTGTAATCCTAGCACTTGGGAGGCTGAGGCAGGAGGATCAGTGCAAGTTCGAGACCAGCCTGAGCTACAAAAGTGAGCTCAAGGCCGACCTGAACTGCAGAGCGAGACCCTGTCTCAAAAACACAAAAAAAAAAAAAAAAGAAAGAAAAGAAAGAAAAAATTACAATATTGAATCAGAGTTCTTCCCTATTTGATTTACAGAATATGTCCAGGTAATCTGATGTCCTCTAAATGCTAATCATTATCTACACTCTCTATAGCTTCCTGCATAGGCATTGAAGAAAAAAATGTACTATAGAGGTAATTTCACTTCAACAAATATCATTCAGATCTGAGAAGTGAGGTTGTAGCCTTAGCAGTATTAACAACTGGTGTTTATTGACTTTCAGGGATGTCCCTTTCCCTCTCTGAATCTCAGGTTCCTCTTCAGTGGAATCAGGGACTAGGTTCCTAAATCCTGGGTGTCGTATTTGAGCACTTACTGGAAAAGGACAGATAAAAACCCTTGAAGAAATAGTAGGATTGGTACTCAGAAGAGCAAAAATCAGCATGGGCTAAGTGGGGTATAAAGTCTTGAAAAACGGGGGAATCTGCATTAGGAGTGATCACCATACTAAGGTAAACATCCAACTGAGGGGAAAGAAACCCCTAGTGAGAAGACAGGGAAGGGGGAGGCTCAGGTAGGCATGGGGTTCAGCCAGAGAGCAACATTTGTGAGCCAGAAGATAGGCTTATTCTGAGAACTGAAGCTATGGCAGTAGAAACTGGAGTGGAAGAACATATCTGGGACCATACAACAGTAGTGCTTTGGCTCTTGTGTTTATCTCTCTCTCTCTCTCTCTCTCTCTCTCTCTCTCTCTCTCTCTCTCCCTCTCTCAAGTCTGTCTGTCATTTCAGTTCCTACTGTAAGCAGATAATGCTATATGATAAGAAAAAGATGGGGCTGGGGAGATAGCTCAAAAGAATAAGTGCTTGCCTGGCAAATGCAAGGACCTGAGTTCAATCCCAGGTCCCGCAAAAAGAAAGAATATACAGTTCAGGCCGGGCATGGTGGCGCACACCTATAATCCCAGCACTTGAGAGGCTGAGGCAGGAGGATCAGTGTTAGTTCGAGACAAGCCTGGGCTACAAAAGTGAGCTCAAGGCCAGCCTGAACTGCATAGTGAGACCCTGTCTCAAAAAGACAGACAGACAGACGGACAGACGGACAGACGGACAGACGGACAGACAGAGTTCAATAGTTCCTTTGGAAAATCTGCAAATGAATCTCTAGTTCTCTGCAGCTCAGTCCTTGCTCATATCAGTCTGTTTCCACAATTCCCTTTCTTCTTTTCCCCACTCACTTGTACCTCATGCTACTTGCCCCTTTGCTTAAAGGCTTCCGCAGAGCACACTTTCTCTTTTTCAGACTATTCCTGCCACTCACATTCTGTGCTGCAAAACCTAGTTTTGCTCTTTAGTGCCAAGAAGACTTCGTCCACAGGCTCAGGGCCTGGTCCCAGGCAAGGGCCAGCAAACTCCTTGCTATTCCATAGTGATAGTCCAGAACACTTCCAGCTTTCTTCACCAAACCTTCGCTGACAGCAACCTTATTACTATCCCTCAAGTACCTGCCTCAGAATCTCTTACAATAATACCTATCAGCAACCTAGGAAATGCATTCCTGCATGAGAAAGACCAAAGAACCTCCCAGGATCAGGAATGCCTGACATTCCAAATTTCTATCACTGTTCCTTTACTCCCTAGCTGACTTTACTAGTAACATAAAAATTAGTAACCTGACAAACGTGGGGGGAGGTTACCAGGTACCAAATTCAGGGCCTTGTGCTTGCCAGGCAGGAGCTTGTGCTGCTGAGTTATATCCCTGGCCACAACATGGCAAACTTTATTTGCTTATTTATTTATTTTTTATGTATTTTAGTACAAGGTCTATGGGGTCTCACTACACAGATAGGACTCATTTTCAGCTTCCCAAGTCCTGGGATCACAGATGTGTGCCACCAGGCCCAGTCTCAATCCCATCTCAACGGGCCCCGGGAAAGGGTCCAGCATAGCACATCGCATATAGAACCCAGGCGCAGGCGCTTTAGTCCACTGAGTGATATATCTGGCTGGCCCTGCAAACTTTAAAACTCCATTCACAGCTGAAACACGGCAAATTTTAAAACTCCATTTTGACCATGAACTCCTAGCCTCTGGCTTCTTGGACAAGCACATTCCAATTAAATGTCCAGCAGCTGGTATGATTTCTCATTCACTTTTTTCCAAGGTATCCTCAATTCTAAAGCAAATCAATTCTGCTAATCAGTATCCTAAATTTTCTCATCCCAAAACAAATGAAGTTCTCCCTCTAGAGACAGTCAACTCATGCTAGTAGGCTAGCTCTTACAAATACAGGGTCTACTTGAGAGGCTGAGATAGGAGGATTGCCATGAGTTTAAAGCTAGCCTGGGCTACACAGTGAGTTCACAACCACCCTGGACTAAATAGGAGACCCTGTCTTTAAAAACAAAACAAAACAAGCCAGGCATGGTGGCTCACACCTGTAATCCCAGCATTTGGGAAGCTGAGGCAGGAGGATCGATGTGAGTTTGAGACCAGCCTGGGCTACAAAAGTGAGCTCCAGGCCAGCTTGAACTGCATAGTGGGACACTGTCTCAAAAAGACAAAAAAAAAAAGCAGGATTTACAGTTCTATTAAAGTCACCTGCCCAGCTCAGGCATCCACACCCCATGAAAGATTTCTCATACTCTATTGGCTTACTGGTGACTTTTACCTCAAAACTCCTTTTTTTTTTTGGCAGGACCAGGTTTCGAACTCATGACCTTGCACTTGCCAGGCAGGCACCTGTTCCACGGAGCTATCTCCCCGGCCCCTCTTCTAATCTCACTGTCCCTACTCTTGGTAAATGATCTTGCCTCTGATTTCACCAAAAAATGAAAGTCATGAGTTGTAAACACTCTCATTTCTTCTTCCAGTTCTGAACTTCTCTATATCATTTTCTCCATCTCTCTAGAAATAAATGGCACCCTGCGACTTTAGGACTGACTTCTGTGTATGAGGCCCAGCCCTTGTTTATTCCTAAGGGTCTCATTCCTTCCTAAGAAAGAATGATTATTCTTTTTTTCTTACAGCTTCAAACTTCTTCTTTCCCTGGCTGTTCACCATAAGACAACAAAATGCTGTGGTACTCCCCTCTCCTATGACTCCCTCATCTTTTTTCTGCCAAGCTCTTTAGAAAGTCTTGCTATTTTTATAAAGATGATGCATACTCATGCAAATGTTTTAAATAATACAGAAAAGCAAAAAGAAAATTATGCCACATTTTACCTCTTGTAGATAGCTGCTATTAGAATTTTGGTGAGCATGCTTACCAATCATCCTCCTTACATACAATGTATACATGTTGCCTTATCAGGAACACCCAAGGTTTTGTTAATATTTACAGTTTTTTTCAAATGTCAGATGAAAAAAAAGACAGCACTGTAGATTCTACAGACATTAAGGGTGGGATATTTCTGCACAACTTTCACTCATTACTTTGAAAATGCAGATGAAATGGACAGATTCCTAGGAATTTACCAAAAAAAGTACAAGAAGAAACAGAATGTATGCACAGTCCTGTATCTACCAAATAAATTAAATCTATATTTAAAGACCTCACAAAGGAACTCTAGGCCCCAAAGTCTTTCAACAATGTAAAATATTTAGGGAAGAAACACTGTCTTACATACATTCTTCCAGGAAATAAAATTTCTCAATTTGCTTTTTGAGGCCAACATAACCCTGACACCAAAACCCCACAAGGAGCCGGGTGTGGTGGCGCATGCCTATTATCCCAGCACTTGGGAGGCTGAGGCAGGAGGATCGATGTGAGTTCCAGACCAGCCTGAACTGCATAGTGAGACCCTGTCTCAAAAAGACCAAAAAAACATAAGGAAATATAATAAAGAAAAGAAGAGCCAGGGAGATAGCTCCATGCCACAAGTGCCTGTCTGGAAAGTGCGAAGTCGTCAGTTCGAATCCTGGTCCCTCAAAAAGAAATAAAATAAAATAAAAATTAAAAATTAAAGAAAAGAGAACCACAAGCCAATCTCCTTGAACATAATGACAAAGTCTCCAGCACTATCAAATACTACACTGAATAGGTGCCAATCTTCATAACTGAGAAAAATGCTAAATTCTTATTAAAGACCAATGAAAATTAAGTATATTTTTCTAAGTCCATAGACTCCCTGACTTCTACACATAGACCACTTAGGGATCTATAGGCTGTTGCCCTGGGGACTGGGAAGATAGCTCTGTGGCACAAGAGCCTGCCTGGCAAGGTCATGAATTCGAACCTCGGTCCACAAAAAAAAAAAAAAAGAAAGAAAGAAAGAAAGAAAGAAAGAAAGAAAGAAAGAAAGAAAGAAAATTGATATACCGGGCGTGGTGGCACACACCTGTAATCCCAGCACTTGGGAGGCTGAGACAGGAGGACCAGTGCAAGTTTGAGACCAGCCTGGGCTACAAAAGCGAGCTCAAGGCCAGCCTGAATGCCATAGTGAGACCCTGTCTCAAAAAGATAAAAAAATTGTTGCCCTGAAGAAATAATACTGGAGGCAGCTTGGAACTGTGGGAAATCAACACCTGGTCCAAACAGAAATCCCAAGCAAAAGCCTTAGTGAGGCTTCTGTGCAACGGATGCTGAGGCCTTGAAAACAGCATCTCTTCATTTTGCATTTCACATTCCAGTAAAGTTTCACTTTGCTTAATATAAAGGACCAAACATTGCAACTCTCATAACAGTGGAACTGGAAAATCAAACCATTCCTTTGCTAATAAATATAGTATCTACTATCTGGATATACATTTGTAAATGAAAACAGTTTAAATCATTTTATGGCTAGCGCTCTATACAAAGCCAACTTGGCTCCTCAGAGTAAATCCCCACAATACCCTCTGGAAGTTTACCTGAAAGAAACATATGAAAACTGTCCTCTGATGTGGTTTCAGTTTTTATACCTGCACAGCCTCAGCTATCACTAAGGATCACTTGAATCCTCTGTGGAAAGTTCAACTACCAACTTTTGGCTATCTTCCTAGATATTTTCCTGTTTGGAAAAAGACTTAACTAAATGCAATAACTGCATTTTTACTACTTCTAAATTTATCCTTATCCAAAAGAAGTAATATTTTAAAAAATTTACTCTAATACTCAACTAGAGTCTAGGAATGTTATTTTTCATTATAGAAAATTTCAACACAGAAAAATACAGAAAATAAATGTAACAAATTATATACATTTGGGTTACACAAGTATCTAGCTCTAGTAAATCCTATGTTGTATTTGTTTCAAAAAATCTCTCGTAAGAACAATACAGGAAATACAAAT
>PVKN010017257.1:0-17421 GCA_004027915.1 Capromys pilorides | reverse complement strand
TTGAGAGTTCACATCCCAGCTCTGCCACTCATTGGCTATGTGACCTTGGGCAATTTACCTAACCTCTATTTCCTTGCTGAAAAAATACACATTACAAGACACTGATAACTTTATTTCAAAGGCTTGTGATAAACTCATAAAAGGCCTGGAAAAATGCCAGGCCTACTAGGCCTCAGTAAATACAAGCTATTATTATTATTACAAATTTACATGTATTTCTGATAACTGATTAGGTTCTTTCCTGTGGGAGTTTGTTTAACATGAACACTGTGGTTTTTATTATCATTGTCCAGGCAAAGGCCTTGAGCATCCCAAGAACTTACAGAAAATAGCATGTTCTTCTTGTCCTGGTTCACAGCTCTGGGATCTGGAATGGCATCCTTGTGCTTGGTCACAGACACAGATTCACCTGGTAGGGAATCAGATGTAAGAAGTACCATCAAAGCCATGTGCCACCTGCTTGCCCTGTCCCGACTGGACCCCAACCCCTGGGCCTCACCCGTCAGGATGGACTGGTCCACTCTTAATGTGGTGGACTTGATCTCGATGAGGCGGAGGTCAGCGGGCACTTTGTCTCCCACTGCACAGGAAGAACACCTTGGCTGAGCCACTGGGCACTGCTCATCACCCGGAAAGCCAGGAGGGCTCCCAGGAACCAAGGCTAGGAGGCGAGGGCACCAGCTCTGATCCTTTGGGTGGACCCCTGCCTCCCTGGCCACAGTTCCTACATCTGTCCAGACAGACTAGACAAACAGCAATGAAAGGATGTGACAGCAAGTTCCTCTGCCCAGACAGCTGGAAAGATGGCGGTACAGTGAGGATGGGGCTCCCCAGTGTCAGGTAGTAGAATGAAGAGCCCCCCAGCATACCTGCTACCTCCACAATATCCCCAGGAACGATGTCCCGGGCACGGATCCTCTGCACGCCCTTTCGGTCTGAGCGGATCACCTTGCCCATCTCAGGCTCATACTCCTTCAAGGCCTCGATGGCACTCTCAGCATTGCGTTCCTGCAGAACAGAGGCAGGCAGGTGGTTTGTCACTGCTGTCCCTGGCAGGCCACCACTCAGGGTAACTCCTCTGGGAACTGGGATGGAGCTGGAAGCAGAAGAATCTACACACGGAGGCCACGACAAGGGCTAGAAGACCCCAGGGCCCAGCCTCACCCCCACTGCCTCCCACCTGCCACACGCCCACGACTGCATTGGCCACGAGGATCAGCACGATGACCAAGGGCTCCACGAAGGCTGTCGTGGTCTCCTCACCCTCCTCGAACCAGGCCAGGATCTGCAGGGTCACAGGGGTCGGTCAAGCTATGTCCTTTTCCTTTGTACACGAGATCTCCAACCTGCTACTCTCCTTGGAGGGGGAACCCCTGGGGAGCCTTGGGCTTGGATAGGGTGACTCCTCTGAAAAGGCCTTGGCTGTAGGTACCCAACCCACAAATGTACTACCACAGTGACATCTGACTGAGAAGTGTTTCGGGCATCTGTTGGGCAGAGACCAGACATGCGGTAAAACTTCCTATAACACATTGGTCGGTGCCCTCCTCCATACATCAGAGAGCTGAGGCTGAGTACCCAGGCTAGAACAGGGGCAAAGTCAAACCAGGGAATCTCAAAGCTCTCTCTGATAGCCAGAGCACGGGACTGACAGAGGAGGAATCAAGTGAGGGAAACTGAAGTCTCAGGACAAAGCGAGTGTGAGAGGGAATCGGCGAGGACAGCAACCCCGGGACCTGGTCTGGTCCTACACCCGCCTAGGCCCCAGCTTGCCCTCCTGGGCTGCCCAGCAGGCAGGCTCTACTTACAAAGGAGACCAGGGCGGCCAGCAGCAGGATGCGCACCAGAAGGTCATCAAACTGCTCCAGCACCAGCTCCCACAGGGGCTTCCCTAGGCACAGGAGAGCAGGTGAGGCCCAAGCCCCCGCCCAGTTCCTCCCCACTCGCGTTTGGTGGCTGCAGGGACCTCCTGATCCCTCCTCCCCTTGCAGGTCAGGGCACTCTTGGGGGCTTAGCAAGGGGAGGGGGGCCACAACCTGACAGTGCATGACTCATAGTGGTTGTTCCCAGCCCATCAGCCTGCCCCTGCCAGCCTCACCTTCCTCAGTTGGGAGCTCTACAAGATCCAGGTGGCACAGGAGCATGGGGAGACAAAAGACCATGGGTTATGCTGGTGGGGACTTGCACAAGGTCGGCAGCCTCTCCTCCCAGTCCCCACCCAGCCCACCAGGACGCTCTGCACACACCAGTGCCAAGGTCACGGAAAGGATGACTTGAGCCCAGATGTTTCCACCCTCCACCCAACCCCACTCAGGCTAAGTGAGATTGTTGACGACTCGTTTCACCTTAAGATGAGGCCAGAGCCAGAGGGAAGCCTTTTGGCCCCACTTCCCCACATTTCAGAGAGGGGGAATAGATCTGGAGAGGGGACCCCAAGTTGTCATGCAGAGTCCACAGTTCTCATGGCTCCACTCACACTGCTCTTTCTCAGGTGGAAGAGGCAGCACCATGGCAAGGGAGAGCTCTTCGAACTACAGTAATCTTGCCAAGGTCGCCTCTGCCCATTGGGCCTCTGACCTGCCAGATAAGGTCAGCACTGGGCCGTGAATCCCATCCTACGGGGCCCCCCAGGCCCTCCAGCAGTCGGTGTCTCAGGTATCGAGGGGGCCTCCCACGGCTGTCCTCTCCCAGAACCCCTACTCCAGGTTCCCTCAGGAAGACTCAGCACTGCTGCGTGCTCAGTTGCACACATCTTGAAAAATATTGTTTCTAAACACCACCAACACCTGCCTCACTTTACTTGCTAGTTTTTTGTTTGTTTTATTTGAGTCAGGGTTTCTCACTAAGGAGTTCAGGCTGGCCTTGAGCTCACAGCAATCCTCCAGCATGGCCTCCCAGGGACTAGGGTTACAGGTGTGACCACCACATGCAGCTCACTTTTAAATCTCTTACATTTCTTGAAACAGCTTTTGTACCAGCCAGAGCCAGCTGCCTCAGTGACCAGAAATCTATAAATCTCCTCAGTAACCTAATGGGGAGACAGGGCAGGACTTGGGACTGATTTCACACAGGTTAGAATGAGGATGAGAGGGGACACATGGCTGGAGGAAGGTCACACAACAAGTGTCAGAGTGGGGCTTCGAAGGGGTCAACAGGTGGACCCAGAGGGTGGACTCTGATAAGTTCCCCTTCCCAGGCCAGGGCTCTCACCTAGCCCCCTGCAGGTGTAACTTAGTTCTACCCCTCTTTGCTCTTTGCTACTGCGAGGCCACCAGCAGCAGCGGTGCTCTGGAGCTTGCTGGAAACACACACTCTGAGCCTCCCCCCCCACACACACCATGGGGCCCACTTCCTCTGCCTGCTTCCTGACTCAGGGAACAGACCTTCACTCTACACCTGTTCTCGGGGTGCACGCACCTGCTCCTGTGGGAACCCTCTCCATAGATCCCCTATTTGGCAGGCCTGGGGTCTGCAGCTGGCAGCCAAACCACAGACAGCATCAAGTAGCCCACTGGACCACAGGAATCCAGGAGGAAAACATACAACCTAAAAATACACTTTCTAGCATTTTCTCTAAAGTCCTATTTTAGGCAACGGCTGACATTTTCCGTGGAAAATGTAATCTCCAGTGTCCTGCATTGAGATTAAAATCAAACAGACTTTTTCCTTCTGATCTATTTAACTGAAGCGAACAGGAAAGGCAGAGGGGGTGGGCAACCTGCTTTCTGGGCCACTTCTCCAATGAAGCAGGGTCCTTTAGAAGGTTATCTTCCCACCCCTAGCCTCAAGACTGGGTGCCAACCTCATGGCACACACAGGTCAGCTTCTGCCACGTTCTCCCAAGAAGACTCCTCAGACCTTCACTGTTCAAGGTTCCTGACCAAGGGGAAAGTTGATCTGTCAGTCCCATCAGAATCCCTTCTGCCATTTCTCTAATCACCCTCTGTGAGGCAGGAAGCCCCTAGGCCGCCATATTCCTCAGCAGGATTATTCTGGGTAGGCCAAGGGATTAAGATTTAAGTCACAGACACAGAGCTCTCACTTCCACTCCCCCCCCCCAAGATGCCTTCTGCCTGCGTTAGGGGGCCTTGTTAAGTTCCTGCTCTCCCTTCTTGTTCCCTGACACTCATGGACCCAGAAACTACTCTTTGGAGGTCACTCAAACATTTCTGGGTTTTCCCATCGGTGACCACATAGTTAGTACTTCTTCGTCCCCTGTGAGTTTCCAGAAGGAGAATGTGTGTTAGTTCCCAGCTGGAGCGCTGAGTATTTGGTGTGAGACTCTCTAGGTCACTGTCTAGGAGAACATTCTGTGCTGACAAAGGGTTGTCGGCCTGTGCAGCCCACCACCGCTGTCCCTGGCCATGTGTAGCCTGTGAGCACCTACCACATGGCTAATGACCAAAATAGTTCACTCTTAAGTACCAGCCCTACGGTCAGGACATGAGACACCAAGCTTTTTTAGGGGAACCTGCTTGGGAGGTAAAGGAACCAGAGGATAGGAGACAGAGAGTTTTATCTCAGGGGACCAGGAGAAGAGAGTGGCCATTTCGTTTAAATAGCAAACGAGGCCGCTGCTGGCCATTCTGGTCAGCACAGGTCGGGACTCCCCGGCCTTCTGCTATAGCAGCAGTAACCTGTAAGGTGTCATCTGTTCTGTCATCCTGAATCACAGAACAAGGAAGGCACAGAGCCCAAATCACCCACCTGCCGTTGTCACCCAGGAAGAGAGAAATGAATCACTGTTCTCTTAAACCACTGGGGAGTTTTGCTGTTGTTTGGATTTGTGCTGGTGGTGGGTTTTTTTTTTTTAAACACAACTTCACTCTGAGGTATGATTATAAAATATGATAAATGTTTAAATTTTTAAAGACTGATTACAGTAAAAGACACGCTGCCATGACTCTTCCTCAATATACTCTAGTTGACCTCAAACGCACTCATCCCATCATTCTTACCCCTTCCCAAAGCAGCTCTGAAAGCGCAATGTGTGCCACCACTCCCCACCAACCATGGAGCCTGGGGGCTGTCATGACATCAGCCTACTTCCTCCAGCCCTGGCTTTTACTACCAGCTTCTGCTTCTAGCCTCTGCGCAGGCTCAGCCAGCCACGTAGTCACAGCCAAGGTCCTGCCCATCCCAGCACAAGGTGCAGCCGTGGTCCTGGTCCTGTTGGAGCAGCTCACTCCCTGTGGTGCAGCAAGCTCCCCGGGGAAGATGGGAAAGAAACTACACCCACTTTGATGTGTTGCTGTGACCATCATCATTAGAGGCACCCTTACTGCACACCAGCTGCACCACCAGTGCACCCGGAGCCTTGGGATCAAAGCATCAACTGGAAGCCAAGAAGTCGAGCAGCAGGTGTAACACTGCAGCTACAGCTCCTCACTGTGAGCCGGGGCCCCTGCTGACTCCCCAGGCCCAGGACTCTTGATTCTCAAGCAACCTGAGGCGCAGGATGCTGTTATTATTCCCATTTTACAGCAGGCAACTAAAGCACAAAGAGGTGGAGTGAGTGTCACAGCCACATGGCCAGGAAGCAGAGGCGGGCTCCGAGTCCACTCCGGCTCTCGGCTCTCGGCTCTCGGCTCTCTGCTCCGGGCCTCCTGAGCTAAAACTCCCCACCTTCTATCCTCTGGTCCCTTCACCTGTCAACCAAGTTCCCCTAAAAGAGCTTGGTGTTCCATGCCCTGATTGTAGGGTTGATACCTCTATCCCATTAATTGGTCCTTTTCAGTGGTCCAAGAGGTCCAGCCCAAATTATCCTGTCCAAATGGATCTACTGTCCTCATAGGGGGTACTGGCAGGTCGAGTCTAGATCGTTCAAATGTCGATTCTACAAGAACCCAAGGGACCCAATCTGCCCTATATAAGAGTAAGTCCCAAAGACACAGGGGGACCCTAGGGCTAGAAAACCACCTATCCTGTTCTCCCCCTCAGCCATTCATAGACGATGTTGCTTCCCCCAGCTGCATATCTGGGGCTGAGCAGTCCATCTGAGAGGGTGGCTCTGGAAGCGCAGCAGTGGAGCCCTACTTGCTAAGTGAGAGGATGCCAAGTCATCCCCTCCACAGTGCTGTTCATGCTCAGCTGAGCCACGGTAACAGGGCACTGCTCCTCCCAGGTCCCCAAGTGGGTGTCCCAGATACAACTGTTATTGCTTGGGCCACTCACATGGTGATCTCTCCTGGGCTACCCTTGCCAGGCTGAGTGGGCCAGTGTGGGGCTGGCTTGGAGGACACTGCGAACTAACCTTCAGACCCTCCAGGTCTACAGGGTGGTGGTCAGAGAAACTGAGGCAAGGAATCTGGTCCAGAGGGCTTCAGTCAAATTCTGTGCTATCTCTGGCCACAAGCCAGCCACCCTGCCCCTCCCCCCCCCATGTATTTCTCTATCTGCACAAAGTGGGTAATAACATTAGCTCCTCCTGACGGTGC
This sequence comes from Capromys pilorides, assembly GCA_004027915.1. Lineage (NCBI taxonomy): Eukaryota > Metazoa > Chordata > Mammalia > Rodentia > Capromyidae > Capromys > Capromys pilorides. The sequence goes on along the minus strand of PVKN010017257.1, from coordinate 10,984 downwards.
TGTGACTGCTGCTGATATACACAGTGCCTAGAAGCAGAGTCATGCATCAGTACAGTGACAGGGAGGGGCCATGAGCTCCATGCTATGCTCAGTACAGTATCTCCAGGGCCAGGCAGGGTGCCTGGCACATGGGCACTCAAAAGGCACTTGGGTACACAAATGACATCAGGGTTATCCTCAGACAACAGAATAACAATTAGCTGAGCACGGCAGCCATCAAGGCCTTCTTAGATCTGCCCCAGAATCACATCCCCATCTTAGGCGTAGATCCCTGCCCACCGAGCAAGACGCCTCAGGACTGCTAGCAACTCCCTGAGCAACTAAAGCTTTTCCCTGTCAGTATTTTGCTTGTGTCATTCCTTGTGTCCAGCGAACCTTTCCCTATCTCTTCATCTGCACCTCACCCTTCCGGGAAGACTTCCTCATCACCCTGCTCTCCTCTGAGCAGTGACCAGTACTGGAGCTGCCCTCCCACCAAACAGGAGCATCTCCAGCCAGGGCAGGGCTAAGTCATTGCTGGGTCCACACTGTGCCCTCCCAGCCATTGTCTATTCAGCTCTGGGCCCTCAGCCAGCAGCCAGAGAGAAGGGGTGCAGGTGGGACTGCCCCAGGGTTCCCCTAGGCTCCTATACCACCTGCTCCACAAATCACCCTGGACTCCTTCCTTCTCACAACATGGGAAACTGGAACTTCAGTTTCTAAATGTCACTTCTAGCCAAGAGGCCACACTCACCAAGGTCTTCCTCCAAGGTAAATTTACAAAGCAATTAAATCATTATTTGCAGAGAAAGGGAGAGGCCCTGGCTGGCGCTGCTTGGCTGGTGCTGCCTGCCCCCTCACCTCCAAGGTCTACCTAGAGTGGACCACTAGGCCCTGTTCCAGTGAGGATCACCGAGGACCCTGAGAAAAGGCTCCCCACCCCACCACCTCCCCAGCTTCCCTGGCACACCAGGCGGGTGGTTTTTCAACATCTGCCCCTGCCTGTGGGTGAGGGGGTCCTGCTGGAGCAGGCTTGTTCCTGTTCCTGGGAGCCCCGCGAGGCCCAGTGGGTATGAACGCAAGGGCCACTACTAAAAGACCTAAACCTTCCCAGTGGCTACAAGTGAGCGGCACCTTCTCCCTTGCATCAGCTTCAGATCCCGAGAGGCCCAGGGGCGACCTCAGGGGCCATTTCTGATATACTGAGGAGGACACTGAGGCCAAGGAGGGGCAAGTCAGCTTGAGACCACCCAGACAACGAGGCCACTCCAACTGCACCTCCTGCGCTTCATCTCACTCCTCTTAGACTGGTTTCCGAGGGTCACACAAAGGGGTTTCCCATGCTCAGTGACAACAGGAGTTGGGCTGAAGGCAGGAACCAGGGCCATCGCCAAACCATGGGACTATAAATCAGGCTGCCTGCCTCACCCCGGGGCACCTTGGCCCCATCATATCCACTGCAGGTGGGCATCCTGGGGCCCAGGAAGGCAGGGTCCAGGCTTCACACTGCCACTCCCAAGCTCTGCTGAGCAGAGTTCACTCGAGACCCCTTGGGACAGCCCCTGATCCGGATGGGAGCTCTCCAACTTCAACTCTCTGGCCCCTCCAGCTCCCTTTCCTTAGCCGAAAAAGGAAATGAGCAGCTGGCTTCTGGGCACATTGGAAATCAGACGGCTCCTAAACACATGAAAAGATGCCTAACCTGACCTAAAACCAGAAAGATGCAAAGTAAATCTATGAGAGGACACTTTTCCAATAGAGTGGCACCAATCAGAATGCAATCTTCCCATCGGTGGCCAGGCGGCAGGAAACAGCCTATTGGTTCAACCTTACCGAAATTTAGCAACAGTTGTCAAGACTGCAGGCACACTCCCCCCGTGGACACAGCAATGGCTCTTTAGCACTTCAGGGGATGTATCCTTTAGCACTACTCTCTGGTGTAAGACCAGATACGGGGAGCCCTGTAATGCAATGTGTTAACAGCAGAGGCTGTGAACAACCCACACAGCCATCAGAAGTGGGAAGAAACACTGGAACAGGCCCACAATGAAGCTCTGTAGCCAAAAGGAATTTCCACCCAAAGGTGCTCCTCATGGACCTGGCTGCAGGAATGTCCTTCAGGTGGACAGTGGGGCAAAACACTCCCTTCTGTGCAAAACAGGAGCCTCAGGCAGGGGCTGTCGCTCAGTTACAGAGCACTTGCCTAGCAGGCGAGGTGTGGCCAGATGGTGTTTTGTGTGCACAGAAAGCCTAGCTGGCATCCCACTGGCTGTGCTGCTGCTGAGACTCCCACCCTCAGCTCTGAGGCTTCTGCCTCAGGGAGGGAAGAGGAAGAGAGGTGGGACCTAGAAGGGATCCAGCTCACCCCCTCCCACCCTCGGCAGAATTTGCAAACTTAAGACTTAAGCAAATGACTTCCTTGTGGTTTTAGCACTAACGACCTTGCAGGTGCATAGAGACAGGGTGGGGGAACACTAGTCCCTGGGGTGTTTCCTCCCCAGAGACCCCACCCACGCTATAACCCAGCTTCTGGTCTGGCAGCCCCTACCTTCTCTGCTAACAGGACTTAGACTTGATGGAAGTGATCACAGTAAACGCGCATAAGCAACGTCATTACATAGCAATGAACTCTATGGTAGCCTCACTTAAAACAAGGAACCTAGGTTTGTCGGGGACTGCCCAGCTGTGAAGAGCCAGAGCACCGAACCTGATCAGCCTCACCACAGAGGTGGTGCCAGAAGAGACTAAAAGATAGACACTGGGACCTCCTCCCCTGGCCAGGATAGTGCAAAAGGGAAGGGGGGGGGGGGGGTGTTGACAGGAAAGGGCAGTTGGCTTCTCTCTGCTTACCTGACAACTTCCAGAGCCCCAGGATGGGACACTTCCTGAGAAAGAAGCTGAACAATGACGTAAGGAAAGTGTCGTCTGGAGCCCTGTGGAGACTAGGGACAAACTTGGAATAGCTGCTGCCCAGCTGACCCTAACACCTACCAAAGGCCTCAAAACCAGTGTACATGAGCCTGTAGAACCTATGACCTTCTTGTACAGATGGGGAAACTAAAGCCCAGGGAGGGCTAGGAGCCCAAATAAACACCACCACTTAACTGTGATGGACCTTGCTAAGCTGTTTAACTTTTGGTGCCTCAACTTTTCCTTTATAAAGTGGGAATGACAGCAGTTCCTACCTCATAAAGCTGTGTGGGGGGAAAACATGAGATAAGAGTTGAAAACTGAGAACTGTGCCTGACACATAGCAGGTGCTCAATAAACACAAGTTTTCATTATTAATATTATCAAAGCACTGAGGAACCAAGGCAGCCTAGCAATGCCCCATCGCACTTTAGCTACCATATCCACACACGTCTTCCTGCCTATGGATCCCCACACCAGGCCAAGCCAACATCTTTCCCATCACTTGTCAGAGATGTTCAGAGCTGGGTCCCCTGAATATCTCTCAGCCAGATAAAACTACCAGAGGCAAGGAGACCAGCGGCTTAACCCTCCCTGTCAGCTCTCCTCTGCTTGACAGATGAAAACATGAGAATCAGAAAGGAGAGGGACTCAGGCTCATGCAGGGGTAGAATCTGTGAGACTCTAGGGACAGCACTACCGACTGAGTTTCTAGCTTCCCTTGGGAATCAAGATTCCTCAGCAGCAGCAAAGAGACTGTGGGACCCCAGGCCTGCCTGTCAGACCTCCATTCCACCTCACCCCAGGGCCACTCTTGGGCAGTAAAGGACAGACACTCTCCCTGCCAAGTCATTAATGGGAGATATTAAATAATATTTATCTCTCCAGTTCCTCCCACAACTCAACTAAATATAGCAACTAATTTTTTTTGAGAAAGGATTTCTGCTTCAGAAAGATAATATTTATATAAGAAGTGGTTTTCATAAACCAATACAAACCCGAAGCGCCCTTTTTGACAGCAATTTGTAATTTCCGAGCCAGCCTTGAACAGAGGGACACCCAGGCCACAGCCCCCTCCTTTATGGCTGGCTGGAAACCCCCAGAGGGTGAGGCCTCCTGGCCCCAAAAGAACACAGACCCAGACTACAAGTTGGAGATAGTGAGGCCATCACTCTCTCAACCTCTCACACTTCTGACAGGTGCTAGGGGGAGAGTTAGGAGGGGTAGCAGCTCCTGCCTGGACACAGGCAGAGAGCCCTGACATCTTCTTCCTCAGGAGTCTCCAGGTGTACTGGGGCCACCACATCTAAGGAGCGACTGGCAGAAAGGGAATCCCACACTCCTTTGAAGGAGGTGAAGAAGAAATGACACTCCTCCCACGCAAAGTGTAAAAACTGAGTCTCCCTCGTGCTCACAGATCAGTGGGGGGCCACTGCAGTCACCCGCTGCTTGGAGAACAACTCCTGAGGCCATGAATCTGTTAACCTAGGAAGGTGGGTTTTGGGCCTCAGCCATTCAAAGCGTCCACGGACTCCCGCCAGCGACATCCGCTTGGGTTGCAGAAAGAGGAAGACCTGGGGGGGTGGGGGGGGGGCGCAGCACGCTCGCTGCACCCTCACGGCGTTTTATTGCACCTTTGGGGGAGGACCTTCTCTTCCTCTGCGCCAGCTGTGAGGTTGAGCTCGAGGTCCCTGACCAGTCACTGCCCAGCTGGTTGCAGCTTCTGCACCTGCACCATCCGGGGCTGGAGGGGGGCACTCAGCGCGGCGCGGGAGTTAAGGGCAGACGCTCAGGGCTTGGGCTAAGACTTGCAGAAGTGGAAGGGGACCCGCGTGAAGGGGGAAGCCCGAAAGGTCCAAGCGACTGGGCTCCCGGGGAGGGGGCGCCAGGAGATGTCCGGCCTCCCAAGGCGGAACCCGCCCCAACCTCGCCAAGGTGGCCGCGTAGCTCTGCCGGGTGCCCCGAGAGCATCTGCCGAGGCTTCCGGAGCCCTGGCTTCCTGCCTGCCCGCGAGGGCCAGGGCTGGGAGGAGAGGACCACCGGGCGGCCGGGCCGCGCGCTCACCGTTGGGGCCGTAGCGCTCCCGCGCGCTGGTCACCTGCTCCGGGCTGAGGCCGCCCTCAGCTGTCACCGAGAAGCGACGCAGCACGTCGGCGGCCGGGAGCAGGTGCGCCTCCTCCATGCCGCCTGCCTGGCCGTCCGCGCCGTCCAGGCCGCCTCTGCGCAGGACTACTGCGCGGGGCTCCGGGGGCTCCAGCCTGGGAGGGCGCCGCGCGAGGACATGTCCGCGCTGGGACCTCCCCCGACGGCAGTGGCGGCGGCGCCCGAGGCCAGCGCCAGGATGCTTCGCCCCGGGCTCCCTCCCCAGGGCGGGGCGGCGCGGGTCCGCCCCCGCACTCACACTCCTTCCGGCCGCCCTCCCAGCCACAGCGCCCCGCCCCGGGGCGCGCAGCCCGCCGGCTGCCCCTCTGCAGAAGGCGACACTGACACTGGTCGGGAGCTAGGCTGCCCAGCACGACCGTCGGTGCGGCCTGGCCTCTGTCCGCCAAGCTGGGGTGCTGCCTGATGCAGGTCTGGGAGCAGCCACGTTCGCCTCCTCTCCGTTTTCCTGGGCAGGGGGGAGCACTGCAAAATGGAGCTATCCGTAGAGGGGTGTCCCAGTTCCCAACTCTACTTCTGCGCAATGTGACCCTGGATCTGGAGGGACCAGAAGCCTATGGATAAGCAGGTCTCCTCCGGAAGCAGCCACCTGAGGCTTTGCTTGTGAGAGTTTGTGCTACTTTTCTTCTTTCCCCAATGCTCCGCGACTTGGGGTCATTCCTCAGACTACGGGAACCTCTAGCGATGAGCCCCTAGATAGAAGAAGGTAAAGGACAGCAGGCTTGTGACTTGAGACTCCACGCCAGCGCTGTGGCAGGAAATGTGGTGGCCGGTGGGGGCGGGGCTCCCTAGAGATTCGTGAGAGTCTGGGTGGTGGTTTCTGCCCAGTATCCTCAGGAGGAGTGACCCTGGCCAAGAGAACTGGGAACCCCTTCAGCCCTTCCTGGGGGTGCCAGAGGAGGGGTTCAGGTCGTAGGAAGAAGATAGGGGAAGGCAGAAACCACAAAAGGGTGAGCAAGAAGGACAATCTGGTCCCACCTCTAGCTGGAGGGACCCAGCCAGCTGGAGGAACCTCACCCCACCACCTTCACCCAAGCTGCCATCAAGCAATCCTCTAGAGCTGCAGCCTCTGAGATCACCACTGAGGTGGGATTATAGATTCCCAGATAACTGGAGCTGCACCCCCTAGACAGCACCCCTGCAAGTCTCAGCTTTCAACGTGGCCTATGTGCAGTCCTGCATCTCCTCCTTGCACGGCTGCGCTCTGCTCCTCTGTGTCTTCTTTTTTCCATTTCCAAAGCCCATTTACACCAGTGGGGACTGGCTAGTCCACCTGTCGCCACCTCCTTTTAATAGGGAGGTTACTGGGGATTGAATCCAGGGCCTTCACAGAGCTACATCTCCAGTCTTACTTACTTACTTATTTAATGTATTTATTTAGAACATTCTTGCTGAGTCATTAAATTGCCCAGGCTGACTCAGCCTGTCATGCAGCTGAGATTACTGTAGCTGAGCACCACCACATCCAGCCCGGTCTAACATTTTAAACTCAAATCTCCAGGTATCTCTGCCCAGTGCTTTCCCTCCCGCCTCCACAGTTGGCAAATTCAGTCCCACCACAACCCTAAGTCACCAAGAGCAAGGATAGGTAGGACCAGGCTGGGGACAGAGTTTGATAGTTCCCCACTAGAGCCCTGTCCCCAGAAACAAGGAGCCCTAGCTCTTGAGAGCTGGGATACTGCATCCCCTTTCAAACACACATCCTGCCATCTACAGTCTGACTTCCCCCCTGCCATCACTAGGATCTTAACCCCAAACCTGTCCCACTCCTTCCCGCCCTCAGCTGTGAGTTGGCATTTGCTCAAAGGTAGGGCCAGAGGCCTGATTGTTTGCTCTGGCGGCCTGGCCTGTGTTTCCTTTCTCCAGGCCACCCCACCCTCGCTCCAAGTCACTGCTGGCAGGGCAAACAGATGCCAACAACTGCTGCTCCCAGCTCACACACCTGTCAGCAGGCCCCCCTTCCCCCACCAGATCACACAAAGTCATTTCATAGGAATAGAGTCTGTAATGAGAAAATGCAATAGGGGCCTCCTTAGATCTACCTAATCCTGACCAGAAGGAGTAAAAAACAAACTTCATTAGAGAGATTCCCCTGAGAAGCAAGTCAAACACAGGGGCAGAAAGAAAACCTAGATTTTAAAAGGACATCAAATGACCTTAGAATTTGCAGGAAAAGACCAGAAAAAGCTGATGGGCAGGATACAGGGAGAAAGCCTGGTGCACAAATGATAAGCCGCCCTCACCTCCAATAAAATATGGGGGAAGAAAAAGGGAACCTAGCTAACTTTAAGGCAAAATATACTCACACCCATACACTACACTTACATACATGTGTATTCACTTTACAGCCAATATGTCACTCACTCTAGGGTCATTAGAGTACAATAGATATCCACACACTTCTTGACTAACTCTCAAGACGACCAAGAAGACACCCCCTTGCTGACTAGCCACCTACCCCAAAGAGAAGGCCTCAAAAGGTAGGTCAAGGACAAGTAAACAGACAGAAACTGCACCTGGACCACTGAAAGAAATGATGTTAGGCAGAGGTACCCAGAAGCAAATCTGGTTATGGCAAGTTCAAGGGGCTGGGGACAGAGTCAGCCCCTGTAAAAACAGCTGAGAACAATGGGTCCATGGGTCCTCCATCTTGCTGGGAGCTCCCTTCCTGATTTTTATCAGAGTATCTAGCTATCCCACCCCCCCCTTTCTTCTTTACAAAGTATATGTCTTTTATTAAACTTTGTCTGATTTATTATTGGAGCTGAGTTACCATTCCAGGGGACTGCTCCGACAACACAGCAGGAGTGCTGGTCTTTTAGATGCAACAATTTCACACTCCAGCTATCTCTTTGGTCACTTGTGTGTCCCCAGCTATGTGTTCTGGGTGGACACAGTTGGCAGCCAGAGCAGCTGGCCTAAGGCAGGCTGTGCCAAGTTCAAGTCTGTCCTCCTCAATTCCCAGCTGCTGTGGACCCAGGGCTGCAGGCCCCGTACTACCTCAGCTCGTCCCACCTTCCCCAAGGGATAGATGGTGGCAGAGTATATCTGCAGACACTTGGAGCAGAGGCAAAGCTCTGACACTGAGAACCTGGATCACATGGAAGGCTGCTTAAGCCATGGATAGATGGGGTCAGATTCGCCTTCTAGAAATATCTCAGTAGAAGCTCATGTGGAGAAAGGGTAGGAGGAAAGAACAAAAGGAGCCTGTGTTTGGCCCCAAGAAGATGAGAAGGCCAGTCCAAGGCAGAGCCATGGCTACCACAGAGGCCCTGGTAATAGATTCAATTTGGGGGCGAGGGCAAGTGAGGAGTTAGAGCTGATCCCCAAGCTAGGGGATCAGAGGCTGGGTGGGAGAGGGGGTCAGCCCTGGGACAGGGGCAGCAGGCTGAGGGGTTGGCCAGTACAGAGCTACATTGGAGGCCAAGTGGGGTGGGAAGGGTCTGGGACTCAATGTGGAAAGTTGAAGCATAGTCCTCCTAGCTGGGCAATGTGACATAGATCTGTAATCCTAGCACTCAGGAGGCCGAGGCAGGAGAATCACAGAGTCAAGGCCAGCCTGGGTAATTTAGCAAGACCTTATTATTATTATTGTTATTATTATTTATTTATAGAGTATAATAGGTATCCATAGACTTGTTGACTTCCCTTTTAGGGAAGGGTCTACAGGGTGTTCAGGATCTCACTTCTAGATCAGACTCAATGATCCGCCTGTTTACAGCCTCCCAAGAGCTGGGATTATAGGTACATGCCACCACTGCCCTCTCAGAGGGCCCCCAGGGGTAGGGCCTGCACAGCAGACCTAGGAATCAAACCCTGGCCCCTTTGCCTGCTTACAGGTGCTTTAATCTGCTGAGCTATTTGGCCGGCCCAAGACCTGATCTTAACATTAAGAAAAGCACAGTCTTGGATTTAGGTCTCTGGGAGGTAACCTCCGCTGCCCATGGTACTCCTGTTTCCCACTAAGTAGACAGGAAAAATCAGGACTCCAGAGTAGCTCAGCCAAGAGCAGGCGAGCCCGGCCACCCAGACTCTGTTGACTCTTTAAATGCTGGCCCAGAGACTGTATCCTGAAGGTTGCACTGTGTTGACCAGAGCTTGTCAGAGGGTTTAAATCAGTATGGTCTCCTGTGAAACATCAGGAGAGCAAAGGAAAGCCAAGAGCACAGGAAACAGGAAGCTGAAGTGTCATCTCACTGGCACAGAAGTCAGAGAGGCAGAGATAGATGGGGAGACGAGAGAGGGGTGCTGCCTGAAGGCACCCAAGTCCTCCAAGGCTCTGCTGCACTCCTACCCTGGGCTAACCAGACCCCATGAGCACCTAGCTAGGCCCTTATTGGAGCAGGTTGCTGGAGTTTTACATTGTTTGTTTCTCACAGCCAAAAGGATGAGGTTAAAAATAAAACCAGCTGTAGGCTTTAGGGGCTGTTTTTGTGTTCTGTTTTGTTTTTTTCTTCAGACAGAATCTTGCTATGTAGTTCAGACTGACTTTGAAATCTCTAGGTAGTCCAGGTTGGCCTCAGACTCATAGTCTTCAATCTGCCTGAGTTTGCCTCCCAAGTGCTGGGATTACAGGTGTGTGACACCACACCTGGCTTCAAGACCAGCTTTGATCCTGACCTCCGCTTCCTACAGGTTGTTGGGCAAAGTGCCACATGCTCTGACCCTTACTTTGTTCATCTGTAATTATTAGGGTAAGATAATAAAGCCATTCCAAAATGTGTAAGGGCTGGAAAATTACAGAAGTTTCTTTCTCAGTGATATAAATCCCAGAAGCCCTAGCCTGGTTGGGTGGGGATACTAAGTCCCATGCCCCTCCCTTTTGTGGCTCTTATATTGTCTTCAAGATGGTTTTGGAGGTACCAGATGAACTGCATCAAGACAGAGGAAAAAGAAAGAGCATAGAAGTGGTAATCAGAGGTCTTTATGAGTCAGTTCTTTATGCATCAGTGTTGGCTTCTATGAGAACCAGTCCTCATAATCCATTGGCTATAATTGGATCACGTGGCCTTGCAAGGGAAGCTGGGAAATGTAGCCTGACTGTGCTCAGAGTGAAGAAAAAGAGTTGGTGAATAGTGAAATGGCCTTAGCCACATGAAGATAATAGTAGGCCACTCCAAGGGTAGGGGACACAGATCCTACAGCTAGCTGCTATCTTTTTTGGTTTCCATTTTAGGAATCAACCCTTCCCTCTCCACTCCCAGGGAGGATTCTCACAGAAAAGATCCCATTAGCAGATCCAGGAGTTGGTGAGTGGCTCTGTCCTACCCACTAAGGTGCTTATTAGTTTAGGAGGGACATGTTACCAGAAGCCAGCCAGTCAGAGCTGTTGACCTAATTCTTATAATATTGGAAAAACTATTCTTGATCACTAAAGTGGTGGCTACACTAGTAGCTACAATGACTTTCAGCTATCTTGTCACCATGAGAGTTGTTTGGATTTCAATGAATAAAGATGGAGGGAGGCAGATTTCTGATACTATCTTAGAAGCACCTGGATCAACCTGACATCAGTCTGTCTTTGGTCTTTTTGGTTATGTGAATTAATAATATCTGCTTTCTGCTATTTGAACATGAACAGATCAGGCTTAAGCAGCTGTTGGAGATGCACTGGTAGTAGTTTATAGATACAGAGCCTGGCAGTAGGGCCTGTGCTGTGAGTGGCTTAGAATGCTACCTTATTGTTTTTATGGGAACTGGAGAGGGGAGCAGCAGCCAGAGAGGAAGATGGAGAGCATAGGGCTAGCCGGGAAGCTTTCCCACATGTGTCTGCTCTGAACTTCAGCCTGGAGCCCCTGTAGCTGGCACTAGGGCCATGCCCTGGCTCCAATTTCTCTTGGCCCTGCTTGGGCAGTCCCATGTCTCCTTAGGGGTACTCTCTCCATGCAGGGACATTGTCTTAGTTACTCTTCTGTCATTGCTGGGACAAATACCC
>PVKN010017256.1:0-17445 GCA_004027915.1 Capromys pilorides | reverse complement strand
CTCCCTCCCTCCCTGTCTCTGTCTGTCTGTCTGTCTGTCTTTGGATCTTGCTTTTTCATCTCCTACTTGATGAAAATTAGCAACCACCCATATAGTTGTGGTACTTAAATGAAGAGTGCACACGGGAACATACGGGGGCTTCAAGACCAGAGGGTGAGACAGAAACCCACACAGTCAGTTCTTGAAAAAGGCTCTTATGGCATCAAAAATAGACGCGTATTTTTGGAACTGACAATTTCTCTTTAATGACTGTGTTAATGAAAGAACTGGCCCTGATTATATCTATTATTTTTAGGATATCTTTGAGGTAAGTTCGCACCACATCAAACACTGAAAATGGACTTTGGCCTTTAAAGATGGCTAGACTGAGTTTTCTAAGAAGTCTTGGTGTGGTGGCTGTGCAGGGGAATTTCCTACATCAAGCAACTGTAGGCTTGTAAGAAAGACCTTGCTGGGTAGATATGAATAAAGATCCAGGAGACAGAAGGTTTGCTAGGCTAGAAAAGAAAGATCAGGGAAGTATGAAAGATTAAGGAGGAGCTGTAGAGGACAGGATATGGAGGCCAGAAAGAACTGAGAGAAGAGAAAGGGTGACACAAAGTGAGATACAAATATTAAAGGAATAGGGAGGATGCAGGCAAGGGAGGGAAAATAGAAAGAGATGAGAAAAGATGGGGTTGAGAAAGAGGAAAAAGAAGAAAATGAGAAAATGCCCTGATACAGTGCGTGCTGGATGCTGAACACCACACCAGTACTAGGCAGGGGAAGCTCCTCAGTGTGGCACCACCTGCCCAGAGCCCCCGAAAAGGTAGAGCTGAATTTTGTGCACAGAATACTTGCTAGTGAATACTGTAATTTGATCCTAATTCTAAATTTATGTATGGCTGTAGGTGCTTCATTTTTAGATCTTTTTGCTGGAAACATGCTGTCCCCACTGAATTCTCTGTGATGAAATCTTTCTTGCTATCCTTTGTTGCTTACTTATTTAATATTTATTGAACACTCTCTAGAACCAGGCATGGTCTCAACATTTTTCATACCAAACGAAAAGACTTGTAAATGTTCTCACACATTTGAGTGTCTGTGTCTAGCATCCTCTTATTACTATTATATTACTATTATTTTAATAATGTAATTTGTATATCCATTCCTTTCTTGAAAATGTGTACAATTTTTTCATTCGTTATCAGATTGAATGCTTCCAATACACCTAGTGAGGCAGAAATCTGTTCATTTTGAAAACAGGGAAGCTAAGGATTAAGGAAAGCAAATGGCTTATAATTCTCAGAGGTAGAACTCATCTTCATTTCTGGTCCAGTCCTCTTCCCAGTGAAGACGTGGTAAGAGGTCAGTGATTTGAACACAGACTGCAAAGGGTTCATTATCCTGTGGACCACTGCACATGGTGAGCCTAAAGCAGACCTGCATTAAAAACTTAGTGTCTTCTTGCTTGGCCCGCCTGACCTCCTGACTCACTTTTTTCCCATTTAACTCACAATTTACAATATCACTAATGCTGTTGGAAAAGTTAAACAAGATAATTTATACAAAATGGTTCTGCAAGGAACTGAATCTAATAGACTCTCTGGACAACTAACTGCTTTTATTGCAGACTTAGCCTCTGTCTTTTGGGCAATGACAAACTACAGAGAGTGTAGCTCAGTGAATTGTGACCAGGATTCTGTAAGTACTCCATTAGCCAGGGCTCCTTTGGCCTCCCATCACCTACTGAACGCCAGCCCAGTGCTCAAAGAGAAGTTCCTGCTTGTTCCAGCCAAGGGGAATCAGTCACCACTTGGCTTGAGATTGTGAATGTGGCTTGATGCATTCTAGCCACAACTCTCAGTGGTTGCACACTTCCAGGTGGGGATTTTCAAAAGTCGTTTCTTGCTCAAAGGTTTGTGTGATTCAGCAGGCTGTGGGAAATTAGTTAAATGTACTGTGTTTGTGTGCTAGGTCAGTACAAGTTGGAGATGTAGATGGCTGGTGAGGGGTGTTGCTTTGCTCTGAGTTTCCCCTCATTAGTCCTTCCTTGTGGGAACTCTACTTTTTTGTGAAATTGACTTTGACAAGACTGCAGAGTGGGCTTGGGATGAGCTAGGGATTTAGGGTCAGCTAGATTGGGGCTTATATTGAAATGACAGTTAATTCACAAATCCTACAGCGATGGGATGTCTGTTATGATCTGCATGCATTTGAGCCAGATTCCCCCTATTGTTCCTCCAAGGAGATCTCATAGTTTTGTGCTTGACTTAGCATTTACATGATGAAGAAGCAAAATCCCCATGTCTAGACTGTTCCTCTCCTCTGAATTTATCTTTGATCAAATCTTCTAGTTAATCTTCACATTTCTGCAGGGTTATCTAGCATCCGTCTCTAAACCATCACATCCATCCACAAACCTTCTGTGCCTTTTCTGGCACTTCCAAAATCTTGCTCTTCCCAAACCTCCATGTTTCATTGACAGTTATCACCATGTGGAAGGTGTGATCAAAGTTAATGCAAATGCTTAAGTTAACAAGTAATTATAGTGAAAGACACATTGTCCATATCCCTTCTCTAAATATTCCTCACTTCAATCCCCGCCTTCAGCCCATCATTTGTGATACTTTCTGAAGCAGTTGTGGAAGTCCTCCTTTGTGAGTATCTTTAGGTTGTTGCCATGGTGGCCTCCAAGTCCTGACTCTGCTCAAAACATTTGCCTTCACATGTGCCAGCTGGCCTGCCCACTTCCGCTACCTCAGGTTGACACACCCACCTCCTCCAGCTTCTGCCTTAGCAGCTTTTACTCAGCCTCTGCTTCCTTTTCTTTTCTTTTATTCAATCCTGACCCACTTTCAACCCAAGTTGTGCTTCACCCTCATCCCAGCAGATAGATAAGCAGAATTGATAGCTCTGCTTAGCATCCTGGCTTTACAACTTACCAGATGTGTAGAGCCTGTGGCCTCGTTTTCCTTCTCCACCTCTTCTGTGCTCCCTTGGAGCATGGGGATGAGTCAGTGTCTGTCTCACACAGCAGTTGTGAGACACAACCATGCACCTCCCTCAAGGAGATTAGCACAGCACCCTGGCCTTGTGCACTCCAAGAATGCTCACCTTAATGGTTGTGCATCTTCTGAGCAAACCTTAGCAGGGGACCTTTTCCTAAACTGGGCTTTTCTTAGAAACTCAACAGTTCAATATGAGACTGGAAGAGTTTTAATTCTAAACCACCAGCTGTTTTATGTGTGTCCCTTTTCAGTACCAAAAAAATGAATTTCTGGAGGACAAGGACCAGATGACACAGAAGAAGAAGAAGGATGTGGCTTATCATCCTCATTAGGCTGATTCTAAACACAGACCAGCAATAGCTTCTAGTGTTTGTGGCCTGCGGTACATTTACTACTGCTACTACTGTTCTGACTTCACCACTACTACTATTACTGCTGTTCCTACTATTACTACTCCAGTGCGACTTTTGCTATTACTTGCATTGCTGTTAATACTACTGCTATTACTAACACTGCCTAGCATGCACTGAGTACTCACTGTGTGACAGGTATTACCCTATGCCCTGCACATTTGTCATCTCCCTCAACCAGCACAGCAGCCCATGCAAGAGTCAGTGTGCACTTCAATTAGAAAAGTGGGGTGGAAGTTAGAGCACTGGCTTTGAATATCGGTTCCCATAATTACTAACTGTGCTATTCTAGGAAATGTACTCCATGGCTCTTTATCTCAACAGTCTTAAAGTAGGATTCTTAATAATGGAGTAGAATCAACAGGGCAATGCAAATGAAAAGTTGGGGAAATCTCTGAGTTGTGCTTGACATTGGTGATGCTCATAAGCAGAACTCTTCTTACTGTGATTGCGAGCTAGTTCTCCCCATCGTCCAGCCCCCATCTTCTACTGAGTCCTTTAGCAGCACTGTTTTCTGCTTACCTAGTACATAAGGCAGTACACTGCAGTAGTCACTGATTATGTGGAATCCTCTACCCTTGGGCACTTCTATAGAGCAGGAGGATGAGCTTTGTTCCCTGTTGTATCTATGGCATTAAGCACAGCTCTAAGATATACTGTTTGTTTTCAACTGACACTTGCTAAATGCCTACGAGACTGAATTTTTAAGTATCTGTCATGGACCAAGTCTTGAGCAAACTACATTGTCCTAATATTTAATGCTCCTGATCACCTCAGAAGGTGAAATGTACTCTTCTCCTTGAACCTCTCCTTCCTTTCTCCCACAATCTTTAAGGTTTTATTTCCTCCCATCTTATGGATGAGAAGCTGGAAACCCAGGGTGGAAGGTAACCTCCCCATAGTCAAGCAGCCTCTATATGGAGGACTGAGTCTAGAAGTGTAGACTTCACATTCGGACTCTGCAGCATTGGCTGAGTTAATACCACATGGACTGTTTTCCGTTAAGAACTGCAGTGGTGAATGATGAGGATTATGTTGTCCCATTTACCTAAGAACTGAGAATAAAAAGAATTTAGAGTTCCTGGACCCAACAGCTTCTGGGAAGTCTCTGCAATGTGAATCAGTGAATGTGCCCCTCCCAATGTTGCTACCACAAGAAAATGCTGGAATCCGGATGTTTGTACTACCATGTGAAAACTGGTCTTCATCAGTGAGGCAAAACTGCCTGCTAGCTTTTTATCATCATGTGTTTGCTCAAAGACACTGCACAAGGACCCAGGTTCAATCCCTGGTAGCACCTGCCTTGCCCACCTCCCTGAGGTGGTGCGTGCCTAGTGCTGGTAATCCTAGTGCTGGGGAGGCTGAACATAGGAGGATCACTACCAGTCTGAGCTGTATAGTGAGACCCTGTGCTGAGTAAATAAATAAATGATAAAAATAAAATAAAATCACTCTTTTCCATTTTTCCTGTTAAAGTTGAAACTACTTAAAGTAAAGAATTTAGAAAAAAAGGAAAAAAAATTATCCAAATCTCATGACTTTAGCATATTTATTGTGCTGGTGATTTTCCTTCCATACTTGATTCTATTCATTTTTATATTTTTAGTTATTAAAATCACATTCATAGGGCTGGCCAGATGGCTCAGTGGATTAAAGCACCTACTTAGGCAGAAGCAGGGGGCAGGGGATCAATCCCCAACCTGCAGTGTCAGCCCTGCCTCCGCTCCATGCTGAGCCAGTGAACGACACTGGGTGTGGAGGCACACACCTGTAATTCCAGGGCTGGGAGGCTAAAAACAGGAGCATCACTATGAGTGTGATCTGTTCAGTGAGACTCTGTAGACTTTGTACTGAATACATTTTAAAAAATACATTTATATAATGTCATTTCCTCAGTATCTCTTCGAATTTTAGCAGAATATTATTCTACTGTGTTTATGGCCATGGCATTTGAATGGCTAAATAATAGTGCCATAGACCACTGTGAATTTTCTAGTTCTCAGCATGTAGTCACTCATTACACTGAATTTTGATTTTCAGAGCCAATGATGGACAAGTGTAGAAATGCTGGCTCTTCTTTGTCTGTGGGTAGCACTTCAATGTCATCCCACTGTTAGCTTTAGAGTTTCATAGTTTTCATGATTAACAGATTAAAAATAGTCATGAGAACTTTTTTTATAGCTCCTCTAATCCATATATTTCATTTGTCTATTTATTTATTTGTTTGTTTGTTTGTTTGCAGTACCTGGGATTGAACTCAGGACCCTGCACTTGCCAGGCAGGCACTTATTCTAGTGAGCTATCTCCTTGACATTTTTGTTCATTGTTTCAGACAATGAGATTGAGGACTGTGGTCTATCTGCTGAGACACAGATGAAAAAACAACCTTCACATATGGGAAACATTGGAACATCAGTGTAGCCCAAAAGGCTATACTGAAGTGAAAGGCCACCAAGGATGAGAGAGCAATCCACCTCACACCAGAAATGGTGGCTGTGGCCACAAAATCAGATAGTAACAAATGCTGGTGGGGCAGCAGGGAAAAGGACGTCTTTTGTACTGCACATGAGAACAGAAATGAATACAACCACCCTAGAGATCAGTATGGAGATTCCCCAAATAAAACAACTAGAAATTCCATTTGGTCCAGCTTGTCTCCTTCCAGGTATCTTTCTGAAAGTGTTAAAGACAATATATTACAATGATATGCACAAAATCATGTCTATGGAAACAGAACTTGCAATAGCTTGATCTTGGAATTAGCCTATATGTCCACCAACAGGTGAGTGGACAAAAAATGGGATATTTCTGCACAATGGAGTACTACTCTGCCATAACAAGGATACATTTCAGTCATTTTAAGAAAAATGGGTGCACCTTGAGACCACAGTGTTAAATGATAAATCAGACACATAGGCTCAAATATTGTGTTATTTTTCTTATTTAAGAAACACCAACCATAAATAAAGAGAAAATGAAAGATAAATGTTAAGGAGTAGGGAAATACAGAGAAGGAGGTGGAGGGAGAAGGAAGGAGGAGAGGAAAAAGGATGAAAAAGAATCAAGATCTTTTATATACACATGCCGATTCTCTGTAAAGCATGTAATGAGTATCTACTGCAAACACGTATTAATAAAAATAATACTTTGAGAATAAAAGGATCTAAAGACAGAAGAACAGTGCATAGTTGTTTGTTTTGGGAGGCTCAGGGGTGGTATCAAGGTTCTCAGTCACTATGGAGGCTTTGATCCTGATGAAATGGAAGCCTTTGTACCACTTTGATATCTGTGTTGAGGATAGAATTGAGAGGGGCCAGGCCTGAAAGGGATAACTGGAAAGACCGAAAGGTGAGAGGACAGCATAGGCCAGGGTGCTTCAAAAATGGGGCAGCGGCATGAGCTTTGACTTCAGGTGGAGATGATGGGATTTGCTGATAGGTTCCCTCTGGAGTATGAGCAGATGAACACATTTTGGGATAACTCCAAGCCCTTTAGAGCTACGTGATTGTGTATCTGATCATTCGATCATTCAGGCAAAATCAGTCAGGTGTATGGAAGGGAAGCTGGAAGGGCCCAGGCCAGCAATTCAAAAGTACTTCAGCTTGGAATACACTTGAAATGTTTATCAGACATTCGAGTGGAAATGGGAAGACAGCAGTTGGATCGTAAGTTTACAGAGAAGGCGACAGTGACAGAGCAAGACTCAGAGGTTTTGAGTGTCGGGTGGTGTTGGAAGCCATGAAGCTGGCTGTCATCACCCTGGTGGTGGAAACAGGTTAGACACAGAAGAGGACCAAGGAGGAGGAACCATACAAGGAGACAAAAGCAGGTCAAGCCAGGGGTTCCAGGGCTGCCTCAGAGCTCTCCAGATGGTTTGAAATTGATGGAGCCATTCTTTTGGGAAAGAGCATTGGCTGCTTGCCCCTCACAACCTGTACAATGCATTGTCACAAGGCTGCTTTCTGTAGCCCGGCTTTCTGTGCAACATCCACTACAGGGCTGATGCCCTTCGCACAGCCCCAACAGCGCCTCATTAGGTCTCTGACGAACTCAGGGCTCCATATAATTTATTATAATTAGTCTTGAAGTGGGCTAAGGTTAGCCTTTACTCTGTCTCCTACCAAAGAGAAGCTCCTTCAGTGTAAATCCAATAACCATTATTAATTGTTTGAATTAGTTATAAATTATCTCCAAATTAGTTAATCTATACTGGATGATGCATAGTGTAAGCAGTATTGGCAGTGAGCATATTTAATCTGTTCGTCGAAAGGAACTGGTCACAAAGGCTTTAATGTGTTTACTATTTTGTTACAACTATAGAAGCTCTGGTACCATATGGTTTTAACCTTGTCATCCTATGCAGATACCACAGGATAGCAGACGGTATGCACTCCCAGGCTCTGGAATCACCCAGAGCTTCCCTGGAATCTAGGCTTTTACTTGTCAGTGTTGCAACTTGGGAAAAATATCTCCTTGTTTTTATAATGTGGTTACAATACTGACACTATCCAGAATGAGTTGCGAGAATTGTTTCAACATGATTTATATAACATAGGACGTAGACAAAATGTTTTATAACAATGAGTTTCTTTGGTTTTGCTCTGAGTTTCAGTTTTAAAGTCCAGCTAACATATCATCTCCTCTACAGGGATAAAATTGTCATTCCTGCTCATAATGATGGTTTCTTTCTGTAAGCTCATTAAATTTGTAATATTCCCCCTTATTCTGAGTGCTTCACTCTAACTTCAAGTAAGCAAAGTGTTTGTATGTCTCGTCACCCAGAATATAGATCTCATTCATGGGTGTACTCTTCCCTGAAATCCTGAAACAGCACGGAGTTCCTAGTGGATGCACAGCACCCTCACCTATCCCGTTAGCTGTACCCAGAGTATTTCAATTCTAATCTATTTAGTAAATAGTCAATTAACTGAGACTGCCAATACACATTTAAAAGTGCTGACCTTTAAAACTTCACAGTCTGCCCCTCCCTCTATATGAGACTATGTAAAGGAGCACTGTTGAGTATACTTAGTGGGATTTCTGTTCTTAGAAAAGCATTCCTGTATATTAGGTAACTGTAACCCAAATCAACTGCAAACCACAAATGACTCTTAGAAAAAAAAATTATACAGTTTTAATTTCTCATTAGGTCTAGCTGTAAAATGTTTTTCATGTCCTTCTTTGGCCAACTGATGCTTGTTCCCACACAGTACACATGTAGTCAACAATGAGTCACTACTGCAGAGCAATGGATAAACTCGGGACAAGGTGTTATCTGATTGAGCACTGGCTTTTTTTACCCCCGTGGTTTTTTTTTTTTCTTTTTATGAATTTGGGGGCAGTACAGAAATCCACCTTGCAAAGAAAAACCTATGTTACACACTTCATGAATATGATCTTGCCTATATTTGCATATACTTGGACAACAGTGATGTAATTGATTTGGTGAGCTTTTCTATGGTGCTATTTCTGCATATAGTGCAAACAGGTAGGTACCAAAATTAACAAATAATTGACTATATATTAGAAATACAAAAGTACACTATTTACTTGGCTTCTACCATGCACAATGCTAAGCATTACTCAAAACAATTTTTATAATTATTTTTTGTCTGCATAATATCTTGAAGTCTAGATATTACTCTTTTGTAATTTATATACTACTTCATAATTTACATATATGGAAATGAAGTCTTCAGGAAACAATTTAATTAGTCCAACTAAGGTCAAATGGTGATTAAATGTGCATTTGCCCTGTTCAAATCTATGCACATGGCTTGTATGGGCTGCCTGTTTGGTAAAATACGGCAAAAACGGAAACACCATAGATAGTTTCCTTTAAGAATACTTGTCCAGTAGGGGCCAGGAAAATATGTAAGAGCTTTCTAATATAAAGGACAGCATGGAATCTTAGGAAAGACCTAGAAAATGCCATGGCTATGCACAATAGATTGTTTCTGAGTGTGTGGCCTTTTCCTTTGACAGTAAAGTCACTGCCTCCTCCAGACAGGCGTCCTTAACAGGTTAATGTTCCTGTTCTGTGGACCCTGCTCACTCGGCACTGACCTAGCCAGAGCACCCATCCCCTCAAAGCGCTGATTGCATGCAAGACTGAACTTCTTGGCATGTGATAATGAAGGAACATATGGAGTACAGGACTAGTGCATAGGACTGGTTCTGAGGGGCAAAAGGAACTGGAGATGGGGGCCAGCCTGGAGGCCTTTCGACAGAGGGACAAGTTAAGTAAGTTGGCCAGGGCAAGGCTCTCATGCCACACAGTGTAGACCAATTTCCTGAGCAGGTTTCACAAAAGCAGTAGATAAGATGTGGGCCGTGGGCTGGAGTCAAATCTAAGGAGCTTTACTTTCCAGGTGAAGAGATTCATACATTTTTATCTTTCAAATAAAAAGTAATTTCTCTCTCTCTCTCTCTCTCTCTCTCTCTCTCTCTCTCTCTCTTTCTCATATGACATTTAGCAACATTATTATTTGGGCAGTCACCCTTAAGGTGAAATTGAAATTGAACTGAGACAGATTAAGTTCGAGGTCTTAGTCTAGTGAGATACTTGATAGCTTAGGACACGCAAATAGCCTCTTTTAGTCTCTCTGGGCTTCTTCATCTACAGATAAAAATAATAGGGAATACTTTTAGAATTTTTATAGAGACTAGAGAAGGAGCATGCCATGTGTTTATGTAACTTAGTCCTTGGCATTTAGTAGTTTAAAAAGATAAGCAATTACTATTGCCACGAGTCAGAAAACGAAGAGACTGCACAAAAAGGTATCTGGAGTTAGTGGATTGGAACCAAATTGGGAAAAATTCTAAGAGGTCCTGCACAGAGAAGCAGTGGTGGCAAGGAGGTGTGTGCAGGACACTCAGCTGCTGCCTACAAGTTAGCGTCACAAGAAAATGGTTTACTCTGAGATAGTCACGGATGCAAATGTGACTTCTGTTGTCACATAGCTATTGTCACAGATCACATACATGGGGCCATCAGAGCACAGAGCCCAAAATGAAGCAAAGTGGTGAACTTCTGAATGCACAAAAGTCCACATAAGTCACAGCTAGAGCAGCCCAAGTTTGCTGGGCATCGGCTTATTCTCAGGAGGTGTGCGAGTCAGCCTGTCTTCTCTTATGCTCTCATTGCAGAGGTCGGGAAATCAATGTTTGGATGAATTCAGCCATTGCTCAAGGACAGAGGCCTGAGAGGAGGCTCAACTCAACTCAAAACCCAGATGCCTTGACCTATACTGTTCATGCCTGTAAAATCATTCCACTCATGGATGGGGGAGATCATGCCTAGTGAGGAAGAGGTGGGAGGCAACATGTGGAAGAAGGATAGCAGAAGGAAGCTGCTGAGGTGAGAGAAAGATCAAGAAGACAAACCAGGAATCATGTCCATGACTGGCAAAACAAGGACAAAACCACTTGACCAGGCTAGAGTTAAAATTATGTTTTCTCCTTGAGACAAAAAAAAAAAAAAAAAAAAAAAAAAGTCTAATGAAGCTTTTCATTAAGCTGAATGAGGCTACCTATAAAGATATATTTTCATGTTGCCACCAAATAAATAATGTCTATTAAAATAAATGATAAACTGAGTTTGAAATTATGCAAGCATGGGGTTGTTTGTGGCCAGTGATAGGAGTGTTTTGCTGCTCTCAGATTGCGGGAGCTCTGTTTTCTCAGCTGTTGATGCCGTTCTTTACTACTCCTTGGTTTAGAGGAATTCCTTGCAGGCTTGAAAGTCTTTTGAGCATTTTCATTTGAATGAAAAAGTCAGTCTCTCTTGTCACTGATCCTCTGAGCCATCCCAGCACACCCATCTCTAGTGCAGACAGTACCCCATGGAGCTGGGTTCAATACCACCCTCCCTCATTGTTTGCTACCAGGAGCACAGGAGCCATGTCAGCCTCGAACTCTACTGAGATTCTGTACCATAGCGAAGCCTTCACTTGATAAAGCTTTTCTGACCACAGTTTTGCACAACACACTTACTGGACACCAGTGGATGTTTTTGAAAGTGCATGAATAAGAAAAGAAAATACTGGGGAGAAGACACTCCACGGGTGCAGCTCTGTGCACCAGAAGGAGGGGATGTCTTGTAGCGAATGTTTACATTGCTGGCAACACATTTTCAAGAGCACATAAAAGTTTAATTTGGGGAAGCAGTGACGATGCCAAGAATTAAGTGGAGGAGGAGAAAGTTCACAGAAGGCGTCTTCCAGGAGACTCAGTTTACCAGGAACTCTGCCAAGAAAGTACCAGCAGCGAGTGCCAGGAATGGCTGACTGTTAGGCCTCAAGGGACATTCATTGTGGTGTGTAGGTTGTATGTGATGATGTCCTCCAAGGGCTGGAAAGTCCAGATTCATCCTGAAAGCAGACACATTTGTTTAGCAATTTGTTTGCTGGGTAAAAATGATCTCCGCCAGTCTGTTTTTAGCTGTTCATCACAGAGGAGCAGTGTAGCTGATGTGATGGGCTAAGGACAAGGCTCACTCTTTGTCAAAGGTCCCTTTGAGTATTGGCACCCCACAGTTAAGGTTCAACCACAGTGCTCAGTCTCACTGAGGTCCACATCCAGTACTTGGGTACAGAACCCCACAAACGGACACAGCATGACTGTGGCTTGCTTTTCACATCACCCTTGTTCTTTCCCACGGTAGCCATTCAAGGCTTCTGTACATGCCTGCTAAACAGGAGGCCCTCTGCCCGCCCCATAGTTCTCACCCTATCTTCCACACAGATGCGTTGGATCCTTTGTTCTTCTAGTTGATTAGGAATGTCCTCCTTTCCACTGGCTAAGGTGTAGCAGGGTCCAACTGAGAGGACCAAGGGGCACTCCCTTGCCCTTATACTGACTAGAACCCCTTCGCTTCCTCTAGCTGTGCAATCTGAAAACGGGAAATTATGTTTGCATCAGTCCTCCATCATTCACATCTATTCTTCCAAAATGTCACTGTGAGGTGTCTGTGTAGTATCGATTTCATTTCTAGCTCATCCTTGAGACTAGATCGCCATCTCTTTTGTGAGTCAGATTGGACATTCGCTTTGCGAGCTCATGGTCTCACTCAAACTGCTCAGTTCCCTTGATACTTAGTTGCCTCATCTTTGGAGTGAGCGATTACAGGAAGAATTACACATAATTACAGCGTTATTACAAAGATATAATGAGAAAATATATCAAATGCCCTTGTGTAGAAAGCAGACTTCTCAGGATCCACTACTACCAGGATAGAAACATCACAAAGACTAAGAATTTTTTATGTTTATTCTACTTATGTAAATTCAAGTACATTTGTAGATATATATATATATATATATATATATATATATATAATTATACTTCTTTAGAGTTATATTTGTGTATATACATGAGCTACTGTATATATCTTGTATTTACATGTATGCATTGTGAGATTTTGTATACAAGAGATGTATATTTCATGGCCACTTGTCTTGGCAAGAAAAGTGAGCAAGCAGAGTGGGCAGAGCAGGTGGCAGAATGTTTAGGACTTACAAGGAGGGAAACTTGGCTCTAATTCTAGCTCTCTTCCTACTTGCTTGATAACCTGGGACACATAATTGCATCTCCCTGAGCTTTTTTATTACTTATGCAGACAGTGCTACTATTTCTTTCATAGAGTGGTGTGTCATATTTGGTAATACTCATCAGAGAACTCAGTAAGCCATCGGGCATTATTGTTCCATATGAAGTTAGATGTACTGTATTATGGCCTACATTTTAGAAATCTAGTAATCTATTTTTTGTTATAGTCTTTTATTTAGCTCACTAGGTGATAAAATTAATGAGGCCATTTCATATTCTGACTTTTGAATACATGGGAGTTAATGGTTATTTCCTGTCTTTTAAGAGCAGACAATTAATAAACAGCATAGGGATTAAATCCAATTGAATAGATGTGGTACCTGGCCTAATTTCAAAGTGCCGATGAATCTATGATTTTTTTTTCCAAAGAAAATACTTTGAGGGGTTGGAGGGCTATTTTTGGATGAAGAGGGGCATCGTACAGTACTGATGAGATCCGTATGACAGTGTGGTGGTTGAGAAGAATTGGAAATACTATTGGAAATTCAGAAAAATCTTAACATATGTTAACTAAAGTTTTGTCTTCAGCCATCAAGCCATGGATGCTACCCACTAAGCAACAGCAGTCATTTGTTTCAGAATATTCATCCCAAGTCCCTGCTTAATTAGTGTGGAGAGTTAGGAGTGTTTCAGACTCCTTCCAGAAGACTAATTTTGACAGAAAATTTGTTTCTTAGGAATGGCTCCAATGGTCTCTCACTTAGAGAGAAATACTGACATGAGGAGAAGAAATCCCTCATAAAAGGACATTCACCCCAAATGGGAAAGTGGGTAGCAGAGCTACAGGGCTTGGCAATGTGAGTTTTGGATGCCAAGTTGGATTGGAAGCCTGGTTCTGCCACTTATGTACTGTGACTTTAAGGAAATTATATAAACTTTCCTAGTTTTATTTTCTTCATCTTTAAACTAGAGTTCAGACCAATATCCACCCCTTATGAATGCCATGAAGTATAAAAGAGATCATGCATGTAGTGCACCGGGCATGCACTGAGGTGTTCAAAGTGTTGATGAGTCTCACCATGACCACCATAACTATCAGGAGCGCCCTCACCACCACTACCACACGACTACCAGCCCCACCCCTTCCCATACCATCGTTCATTTAGTTTTCGTTTGTTCTCATAGTACAGCAAGGTTCATCTCACTTCTTTCATTCCATTGTAGCCACTTCCTCGCAAACCCCACTTAATGGCTCATCTTATTTTATGTCCTAAAATTTCTTATCATTTCTTCTGGCCCAGTCATCTGAAGTTCATACTGAGCAATATGTTCCTCATAGAGAAATAATCAAAAACCTAACTTGACTTTTCAAAGTTCCAGCATTTAGGAGAGAAAATGTTATTGCAGACAAAGCTATAATATAGTACCTATTGTCCTGGGACTTGTTTAATTCCTTTCTTAGTGACGATTAAGAGATATGTGATTCACATTGTGCAGAGCTAGTGTTTTTGACCGCTCTGTAGCAACTGCCAATGGCTCACTGCCTTCTCTCTTTCATCCACTCAGTTCCTACTCATTTGTTGAAATGTTCATATTCAGCCAACAGGCTAGAGATGCAAAGTATAGGTGTGAGGCCTGTCTGTCTTAATTAGACATAGCCTAATAATGGATGGCACAAAACAAATGAAATAACAGCAGTTCAGTATGATGAGGTTTATAATGAAAGCAGCATGGAAGAAGGGTGTCTGCTCTGATGTGACGGATAAGGGAAAAGGACAGAAATAGTGGACATAGTGACACTGGGTTTGTGCAGTCAAAGAAGGTTTCAAGGTGTCTGCTTGTAGGGAACAGCCAGGAGATCGCTTTGTCTGTTGTGATTTCACACAACAGCCATCAGCACTGTGGAGTCCGGCTGCTCCTAGCTGCTGGGCCATTTGCAAAAAAAGTTGACCCTATGAGACCTGAGCAGAAACGAAAGAATCTTCTTACTTTGAACATACCACATTGTTCTTGCTACTTCCTGAAGTGGTTCTTAAAGTCTTTTTCACAAGTATTATTTTAGTTGTGACTGTCTTAATGTTCCAGATTGATCTAAAGCATTTATTTTTCTTGGTTATTTTGGCTTTAGGGAAGACAGAGACATCTCACAGTGCCAGTTGTGATGAATAAGGTAGATGAGGACACACCACACCACCTTTACGAGTCTGTGTTTGCACTGGATGCCACTCAGCAGCAACATTCACTGTATTTTTTGAAATTTATTTTTATTAATATTAATGTGAAAGAAATGGCAATGAGACAGTCTCACAGTAGGTTAGAAGGCCAGATGCAGTAGTGAATACATTGCATATTGAATGCACCTTATGAAGTTACTCAGGGAAGAGAAATTCCAGAATTGTTTCAGAAAGTGCAAGGACAGTGGGATAAGTGTGTTCAATTGAGTACTTTAAAGGAGACTTATGGCAATGTGTTTCTCCCTGCAAAAGAATTAAATGTAAGCATTGACTCTGTATTTTGCTCCTACCTCGGAGATCTCAGGCTCTAGGAAATGTGACTTCTGCAATCACAGTTAGCTTTGCGATCTTTCCTTAGCCAGATGCGTGTGAGACATTGTATAAGTTGTGGCAGGGCTACACGGCCGTGCAGCTCTGTGTCCCTCCTGGCCTTGCACCGAGGCACAGGTCAGTCTGTCTCCCTGACCTACTTCCTGTTTTCTCAACAGTATAAATGAACTACCCCTGGCAGTGCAAATCAGAGAGGCTGGAATCCTATGACAAGCTGGGAGCAGAGAAACGGATGGGAGATGGCTCCCAGGACCATGCGCAGCACCCTGTACAGATAGGGAACCTGAGCTTCCAGAACTTTGCTCCTGCTTCTTCTATTTGTCAGCCATGTCTGCATTTTGCATGGCTGACCTCAGATCTCACCTCCTCTGTAGGTCCCTCACAACTGCATTCCCTCTACCCCTATTCTGCTATGCCAGTCCTAGGAGGAAATAACCACCTGCCCTTCTGTGCTCTCAGACATTTTTGAAGGGCCCTGTCCTTGTGACTCAGCATTATACATGTCAATGTATAATGAACACGTCATGTCCATTATATGCATGTCAATCTCCTCTTCTGGTTATAAGTCCTGTGAAGCCTGGGCTCACTGTCAATCACCTCTGTTACCTGAGCATAGTGGCCACTCTCTATGAATCTTGCTGAATGATTCAACAGACAGATCCCAAAGGCTCCCTGTTTTCAGTTATGTTGTCTTTCCTTTAAAGTCATCTGTAAGATCTTTTAAAACTTCAGAGGTATATCTTTTCCAAATACACTTTTATCTTGATGATCTTCCTGGGGCTGGAGAACATGCAGGCCTGGCTCTTGGGCAATGGGTAAACAGAAAGTCCGTGTGGTGGACAAGCAGGAGATTGCCATCAAGTACATGGACTTGATAGACCAGTATTTTTACAGAAGCAAATACAAACTGCAGCTATCCAAGCAGATAAACCCTGGGAATCCTTGCTGAATCTAAACCAGGATTTCCTTGGTGAACTCTTTCGTCTTCTTAAAAATGTCACCATGCTCTTTGCCACCTTCAGTTGCAGTTTTCTTATGCAGGGGTCTGTGGTCGGTGCCTATAGCCTGCTCGCCTGTGAGTCATTTCCCAAGTAGAAGAGGTGTCTCTCTCTGGCACAAAATCAGTGGAAAAGGGAATTTAGAGTCTCGAAGGACTGGGTTCTCATCCTGATTCTGCCATTGTACTTTGGCACAACTAACTTTGCCCCTGGAAGCCTCACATTCCAAAGTTACAAGAATTTTGGGATTTCTTTTGGAAGGACTTTGTAAAAGATTAAATGTGTTAGCAAAAAAATACTGGTGGTAAACAGAACCTGGCATATAATTAGCACTTTGTAAATGTAGGTCCTCTCTTCTTTCAGGGACAGACCCAAAGTGGTGAGGTAGCCTCTACTGAGGGTGTCGAAAGCCGTTTCTCTTGCACCTATGGTTTCTTTTCCCTTTTTTGGACAGCAGCAAAGGTCAACGTTTCCCCTCCGTGGGCTTCTCATTTCCCTTTTGCTGTCACTCAGCTGCCACTATGTGTTCTTTTTCTGAATGGAGCCCTGGTGGGCCCCTTCCCACCACAAGTTTATTCTTGCCACACCCCACTTGCTCGCCTGCACCTCCTCTGCTGTTACCCTGTCGTGACCACGTCCCACATAACAGGAACTCGCACACTGTTCCACGAATGGTGGCTTTTCTCTCATTTCTGGCCCAGGCTTCTCCCCACAGAGCACACCGTGTTAGAAGAAAATAAGTACTGAAAGTGGTTAGGATAACACTGTGGAGAGCAGCTCCCTGTCACGGGCCCTCCCCTGCCAAACACCCCAAGAGGCCCTAGATGCCGAGACCTGAGGGTGCTGTACTCTCCTACACTTGCTCATGCATGGCAAGGATATTCTTTTGGCTTAGTTGCTAATCCTATGCACATAGAACAAAATAACAGTGGTG
>PVKN010017255.1:0-17431 GCA_004027915.1 Capromys pilorides | reverse complement strand
AATTATTTCTGCTTAATTTCCTTTATTATTTTATAGAAAGCAATAACAATGCCAAGAAAACGTTAATTTCCTAGGCTTCTGACCATGATTTTCCTTCACATGCTTCTCTGGTCTTCTGGATGATTACACCAGAGGTGCACCCATGAGGAGGAGGGCCTTGGTTGGGGTCAGGCAAGTGACTTCAGGATGGGTTCCTGTTCTGTGCTTGCCTCTGGAGCAAAATTCAAACCACAGTGCACCAACACACGTATGTCTTTCCGGCAGTGGGAACAAATCTACAACCATCTTCTCATGCCCCCCTCACCCCATTTCTTTAACGTATCTGGTACAGTGTCTCATTACGCAGCTCATTCGAGAGAACTGAGCTCTACCTACCCTACTGAGAACAAACTTCCACCAAGTTATCCAGTGAACAAACAAATCCTGGAAGACTCTGAGACTTTTTCAAATTAAGCTATTTATGCTGCCATGCCAATATTCTCCATGTAATACACACTGAATTTCTTTTACAATGAGGTAAGATTAACTCCATTCTTCGCTACTGGCTGACAAGTTCTGGCCCTAGTATAAATCCCTAAAGTCATCATGGTGGTCATCTAATATGGCTGAAGCCCATAAAGCAAAAGCCCATCTCAGCCTAAGGTACAGTTTCCTTTCACCCTTCCTGCTGTATCAGGGAAGAACCCTAATCAGCTCCCTCAGGTATGTCTAAACATCACCTTCAAACTCCACCCCTGACAGAAGGTCATAAGAGCCTCAGCTTCCCTTTGTTTCAACCTAGAGAATTCCTTATCTTTCCCACATTCTCTCCATGTCTGCAAAGATAATAAAGCCCTTTTCCTTTTTTCTTTGTGTTTCTCTGCTGCACCAAGTGCCTGAAAAAAATCTATCACTGGCAAGAGCACAAAGAGTCTATGCTTGAATCCAGCACAACTTGGGAAAGGAAGCTCATAAATTCCAGGGGGCTGGTTTAGGGGCACATATTTTATTTTATAATACCAAAAAATTAACTGGTATCCCCTTCCTGTGAGCGGCCTGAGGTGTTCTGTGAAAATGGTTTGCTACTCTCTTGACCCAGAAAACCCCACAAAATCATGCAAATCAAGAGGCTCAAATCTTCGCGTTCACTTTAAGAACATGTGTGAAACTGCCCAGGCCATCAAGGGTAGGCATATCTAAAAGGCCACCAAATATCTGAAGGATGTCACATTAAAGAAACAGTGTGTGCCATTCTGAGGTTACAATGGTGGAGTTGGTAGGTGTGCCCAGGCCAAACACCAGGGCTGGACACAGGGTTGGTGGCCCAAGAAGAGTGCTGAATTTTTTGCTGTACATGCTTAAAAAGGCAGAGAGTAATGCTGAACTTAAGGGTTTAGCCATAGATTCTCTGGTTACTGAACATGTCCAAATGAACAAAGCACCCAAGATGCGCTACTGTACTTACAGAGCTCATGGCTTGTTTAACCCACACATGAGCTCCCCTGCCATATTGAGATGATCCTTACTGAAAAGGAACAAACAGTTCCTAAACCAGAGGAGGAGGCTGCACAGAAGAAAAGGATATCCCAGAAGAAACTAAAGAAACAAAAACTTATGGCATGGGAATAAATTAAGCATAAAATAAATGCGAATAAAGTTTTAAAAAAATTAACTTGTACTAGCAACATAATACAAAAATGAATCACCCAGCTATTTAAAACTTAATACAAGGGGATATTTATTTCTAAAATGGTAACCAAAGACCAGCCAGACAGCTCAGTGGACTAAAGTGCCTGCTTAGGCAGAGTGTGTCGACCTGGGTTTGATCCCCAGCATGCCTGTGCCAGCCCCGCCCCTGTGGTGCTCTAAGATGACAATTGAGACTGGGTGTGGTGGTGCACGCCTGTAATCCCAGCGACTGGGAGTCTGAAAACAGGAGAATCACTACCAGTCAGATGTGCGTAGCGAGACCTTATAGACTCGGTACTAAGTACAGTAAAAAAAAAAAAGGTCAACAACAAAAACAGATGATTTAGAGACCAATTGATAAAAATATTTGAAATCAAAATTTTCATTTTATTATCATTAACACAGTTGATAATAGTTGTGACATCAGAACACATTCACTTTACATTCCCAAAAAGAAATCTCTTTGTCTCATACCTTTATTTACATTCTAGAAAAGGCAAAAAACTCTTCAGTTTTGCATATATACATACATATGTATGTAAAAAATATATATATATTTAAAACAAAGAAGCAAAAAAGCAACACTCATCTTTAAATGCATATTACAGTAGATTGCTCACATAACTGAGACATCTTTTGGTAGCTCTTCCACTACCAGTATTATGGAATGCCCACATCCAGTTTACAGACTTCAAGTTCCTGGTCTTATCGTTTACTAACTTAGAAGTCTAGATCCAATAAATACTGTACAAAGAATAATGCTGTAACACAAACTGCAGAACATTTCTGGACAGGAAGAAATCATACTGCAAGGTGTTAGGGAAGAAAGGAGGCTTAAAGGCATCTGGGGCAACTTCAGGGTCCTCGAGGCAGGCGACTACGGCATGACATGCTCCCTGAGTGGAAGGAACTGAGCCCAAGGAGCTGTGTCAGAGGAGAGAGGAGGCATGGCCACCTCCATGTTCCCTCCTCTTCCACTTGATGTAGCATTACAGCAATGAGCAACCTGGACACTATTTGATTAATTGGTGACTGAACCATCTCTCAGCAGCAGGAAGGACCCTGGACCAGGAGGCTGACCCTTGTCCCTCAGCATTTACATCTACACTGAAGGCCAAAGCTATAAAATGTAAGATTTCAACAGGACTCTGTGTTTTACGTCCCACAAAGTGGTAAAAGTATTTCTGCCCTAGCTCCCAAGCTGAGCTACCCGACCAACCTGCTAATGCTACTGTGTTCAATAGAGACCCCAAGTGCGGAAAATGGGGCTTTTCTCAGCTCTGGAGTTAGTGACAGAAGATGCCCCTGCAACTGTGGTCTCTGCTGTATGGAATTGCCCTCAGAAAGGTAATGAAGCCTCAGGATGGAGCTGGTGTGTGCGGGACACTTCCTGTAGTCTGGTATTTCAAAACGTGTCCTCACTTTTGAACTTCACAAGCCATTGTGGCCGATTCGCACGCAGAAACACAGCAATGTTTGTGAGGAAGCCAGCAAAGGCACCCAAGTGCTATGGCAAGGACAGGCCGGGGGCTCACGGAGACCACGGGAACCTAGCTCTGCAGGAGGCTCACACACCAAAGACTGGTGCAAGGCCGCTGCCCTCGCTCTTGGAAGGGGAGCTGGTGCTAAAGGCAGGGGCTTGGCAGGACATGTTTCCTGAAGAAGGAAGCAACTTGAGGGGAGTAAAAAACCAAGTTAAAGAGAAAGAGAAAAGGATAAGGGAGACAAGGGCCACCGCTTGGCAGTCAGTGCCATGAATCTAAACAAGCAACTGCATTTTACATGTAGAAGAGAATATTTTTAAAAAAAAACTTAGTCTCATTTTGGTGTGGACTAATAAATAATTCTCTAAGTATTTCCTGAGGCTGACTTCAAAACAAGACATCTTTTAAGGAGGTCTACAATTTCCCAAAAAACTGGTAAAAATATAATATTACAGTCTATATTCAGAACCCTGTTCCAGCACAATAGAATCACCATGTGCCTGCATGTGTGTACGTGCAAACATGTAAATAAAGTCATAAAGGGCTTGGCTATAGCTCCGCAGCACAGTGCCTGCCTGGCAAGCACGAGGTCCTGAGTTTGATTCCTAGTAGCCCCCAAATCATAACGTATAATGTATATACATTATATATATTACATATGGTATAATATATATACAATATAGTAAGGTATTTATATATTGTGGGTTTCACAATATAGCATTAATAAACATTTTTGTTGTGTCCTTAGAAACATTTACCTTTTTCTCTTTGAAGTTGTGAATAAGACCACAGTGAACTTAGTGCTTTTTTCTTTTTTGGTGGGACCAGGGTTCGAACTCATGATCTTGCACTTGCCAGGCAGGCACTTGTGCCACAGAGCTATCTCCCCGGCCCCTGAACTTAGTGCTTTTGCCATTTTAAATTTGCACTACACTTAGGTAAAAGTCAGAAAAGAAAAAAATTTGAGTGAACATAGTGATTAATTCAGAATTTGGCCATGATCCGCATCACCTTTCCCAGACAGCTAGTGACAAGACTGTTTCGTAAGTGGTATTCATTCATAGGACATGTTCCAGCTTTACCTAGCACGCTGCCCAATGAAACGGGAGACACGGGTTTAAGTGGTGTGTGATGCTCTGAACTTCTATCACTTTTTTTTTTTTTTTTTTGTCTTTTTGAGACAGGGTCTTGCTATGCAGTTCAGGCTGACCTTGAGCTCACTTTTGTAGCCCAGGCTGGTCTCGAACTGACATTGATCCTCCTGCCTCAGCCTCCCAAGTGCTGGGATTACAGGCATGCGTCACCACGCCCGGCTTCTTTCACTTCTTATTTTTCATCAGTAAATGAGTTTGAAAGAAACAGCTGAGTTATGAAAGAAGCCTGTCATGACACCGGTGTGTGACGGGGTGCAAAAGCTGAAGAAATTCCTTTGTTTAAACAAAGGAACAAACTGAATAAACAACTCACCCCCGGGCACACATGCCTCAGGTCCCATTCCAACCACCCCACCACTTTCCCTGCCATCCCATTCGCTAAGTTCCACATCCACATAGCCCTCTCTACCTTGCATTGAACAAGTGAGGCACCAACAGGTGAATCAAGCTTTGGCAAGCAGGCAACTGGACAATTCTTTGAGCTTTGCTGAGGTAGTAGAGTCGCTCTTCCTGGGGCTTTAGTGGTTAAGAGAGTTCTACAGGGCTGAACTAAGAGATGAGGGGAGTGCTAGTCACTGTCCCCACACACTATTCTGAATGGGCAGTTTACAGGTTAAGCACATACTCTGCAAGTGTCTTTAGCAGAATCCCCACAGATACTGAGATCACCGACGATGAGGTAATGCATGGCTTCCTGAGGGCATTGTACAACTCATTACAACTTAAGACTTAATTACTGAACGTTTCCTTAAAAAGTGCCTGGTGCACAGTAGGTGCTCAATAAATATGTGATAACTGACTGAATATATAAGAATTCTGATTTACCTCAGTAAGATTACAAGCAAAAACAAAACATTAAAAGTCTCAACCAGCTCCAAGCTCAGAAAAGTCTTAGATGGCTTCCTTCAGCGCAGAGAATTTTAGACATCTTTCAAACTGTGAAAAGATTAAGTTCAGATGGTACTGAATGTAGCACAGCAAACACTTCTATATTAACTCCCCTGTGCCAGATAGCTTCATATTTCTATTGTCATTTTACTAGGAAGATGTGATTGAGGGGGTTTTATCCACAAATGATCTTTCTGAAGACAAAGTGATCCACTCTCTCTGTTGTTCTTCAAGTTTTTCTGCCAAGCATTTAATCAACACAGGATCCACCTTCGAATCAAATTTATTAGCAAACCAATGTCCATCTTTCATAAGCCACCTTAACTCTGCAGCTCCATAAATACACACGCTTCGCAGATGAGTGCCAGTACATCTGGGGTAGAAGAAGCCCTCATAGTAATTCCACTTGACAAGGCGTGTCTTACTCTGGAGGTCAGACACATCCTGGGCTGACCTGGAAATCCCTCCAGGTATTCCTGGTACCCTGATTAAAGTTGCCCAGAAGTGCTCATCAGGAGAGTACGTATCCTTAGACCAGGCGAGGAAGTCTTCAATGAGGGCGCTATTAAAAACATATTGTATAAATGTTCGGCTCAAAACAAAATAGGCGCTGCCCACAAATATCTCAATGTTATGAGGGGGCGTGTCCTTGGAGATGTTCATCCTTACTAGGAGCTTCCCGTATCCATAAGGCACTGGTCTGAGCTCATGGTGATAAGTAAACCTTTTCATCTTATTGTTAGGGGGTTTCACTGACTCTAACATGTTTGTTCCATTGAGTTTCTTCAATTCGGACACTAACTCAAAGTTTGACTTTAGAGGAAAATCTTGCCCACAAAGGTTGATGACGTATTTCCAGGGAACCGAAGACCTCACAAGGTCTGATAAGCAATTTAAGTCAGCTTGTAGTCTGGAAATATGGGCATACTCCACTATTTCTAACTTGGAAGCAATGAAAATATTAGAGAAGCACTTAGCTAAGTTGTTCATGGCCACTTTGAAAGGATCAGGTGATTTCAGGTCGTAATGGATGCAGTAGATATTGTGCTGGTTGTATATAGTGTGAATGAGCCTTTCGACCATAATCGCATCTTTATGGACGACCAGAGAATAAGCTATTGGGAAACTCTCTTCCTCCTGTGAAATAAGCTTCTGAGAGTATCTTCTTAGAGCCCGATAAGTGTCGCAATCGCTGGTCATGGCCACTACGTCATCATCCTCCAGGTCAATGATATCTCGCCTCCGGATCTCCAGACTCTTGCCGACTTCCAAAGGCTCCTGCTCATAGATCCCTGAACAGTTAATGTCATACCTGACTTCATCTTCCATGTAGCTGTACCTGTTTCTTACGAAAGGCGAGGTGCTCAAGGAGTACTCCACCAGGTAAATGCCTCTCTGAGGAAAGAGGAACCGTCCCACGTTTAGAAGCTTCAACAAGGAGAAGAGCCATAGGGTTAAAAACAGGAGGAAAACTTTCTGCTGGTGGATGTATTTAAAAAACCATTTGAATATCTTCATTCTGTCAGGGGAAAAAAAGGACAGTAAACATTAACTGAGGAATATTAATTGTTAAGAGAAAATCAATTTATCCAAAATGTAGTGGACATCTACCACATGCCCAGCAGAATGCTGTCCAAAGATGAACGAAGTTATTGCCTTTGCAAGAATTCAGTAGTAAGGAGACTGGAGTATAGAGTGGGAGTAGATTGTGACGCCCTGTGTTAGCCGTACCTAATTTTGATCTTGGAACGACAACCTGTTGCCTTGTCCTTCCTGGGTTGGTTTTCCATAGCTTTGTTTCTAGGGCTGGGAATCTTGACCTTGGGCTCCAATAGACAGAACTATGAAATGGATCTGGAGAGAGCAGAAAGCTGAGCCCTGGGAGGGGACCAAGAACCCTGAGCTGGTTGGAACCCCTTGGCCCGGGAATCCCTGTCTGGATCTGATAAGAGGGGGCGGTGCAGGCAGTATGGATGTGAGGACCTGGGAGGTTCTCTGTTAGGCTGGGTGTGAGGAAGACAACAGAGCT
Organism: Capromys pilorides; assembly: GCA_004027915.1. NCBI lineage: Eukaryota > Metazoa > Chordata > Mammalia > Rodentia > Capromyidae > Capromys > Capromys pilorides. The sequence continues at coordinate 10,208 of PVKN010017255.1, read as the reverse complement.
TACTCTGGAGTTTCAAGCTCAGAATAAGTGGACGGTCTCACCGCGTACAGACAGAAGCACAGGCGAGGAGACAATGTGTGCGCGGTTCGGGACCGCTCGAGGCTGACCTTCCAAAGGGAGATGGCCACAGCCAATTCAGTGGTCCCCTCCAAGCGTGGCAAGAGGTGAGGGCTGAAGAGAAAGGCGATGGCAGGTAAGTGTGGAAGTTTAAGTCCAGACTGCGCAACGCCAGAGCATAGCTGGGACGCAGCCTGGGGCAACCACAGAGCGGCCTCCCAGTGGCTGCCAGAACAGGATCTGGCAGCACGATTCAAGGTCGTCCCCAACGGCAGGTTCCAGAAGACTGGGTGCAGGTGTGGAATTAGGGGGTGTGACCAGGGAAAGCCTAACCAACCCCGCACAGGTGTGTGTGTGGTCCTATTCCTGCTGAGCAGACATAAACAGGAAGCAGTTTACATAAAGGGCTCAGATTAGAGTTCATTTTCTTTTTTAAATTCTATTTATTTATTTTTGTAGTTTTAGGGAAGTTGTCTAGAGGGTGCTCAGGGCCTCACTACTAGATCCGACTCATAGTGATCGGCCTGTTTACAGCCTCCCAAGATCTGGGATTACAGGACATACCACCACGCCCAGTCTCAGTTACCATCTCAGCGCACCCTGGGGTGGGCGAACCCCGGCTCCTGTGCCTGCTTGCAGGCGCTTTAATCTGCTGAGCTGTTTGGCCAGCTCTGGAGTTTACTTTCTTACCCAAACTATATTTTTGCTTCTTTTTATTGGTTTAAGGGATGTGTAATCGACATTAGTTAACAGCCCCTTTCTTCCAGCAAAATAAAAAGATCTCACCTTTCTAAAGAGGTTTACAAAGTCTCTGGGAGCACCAAGTCATTTAACTGACACCCTGGCCCTTGCAGAAAGAGGCAAGGGCGGGCTCCCCTAGCCTCTGCACCCTCTTGCGCCTGCCCCTGCCACTTGGAACCACTCCTTCCTACCCGGGTCATCTGTGCCTTTTCTGGATTTAGCCTTCGCTAAGCTGTGAAAGGGGCGTCCTGCAGTGCTACCCTGGTCCAAGACAATAGAGCCCCTCCACCTGCTTACCACGGCCAGACAGTCCTTGAGCTGAACAAACATCTCTTTCCATCATCTGCCATCTGGCTGGAAGGGGTAAATCCAAAGAGCTCCCAATCTTTCTTGCTTTAGCTGGGGCTTTCCTGAGGAGAGGGAGTCCATGGCCCTGTCCCCGCCTCCCAGCTGAGACCTGGAGCCTCAGGAGCGGGAGACTCCGGAGCCGGCAGATGCAGCTGGCAGCACTCCCAGGGACCCGGCCGGCCATCCCAGGGACTGTGTTCTTACAGCTGCATTACCAGCAAGCCTCCTTTGGGAGAAGGAGATGCACCTCCTTCCTGCTCCAGCAGATGAGAAAGCTGATCCGAGGGTTTATTGCCATCTAGATACAAAACTGAAGAAAGCACGCCTGCAATCCCAGCACTTGGGAGACTGAGGCAGGAGGATCAGTGACAGTTTAAGACCAGCCTGGGCTACAAAAGTGAGCTCAAGGCAAGCCTGAACTGCTGCTGAGGGCAGTAATTCCATTCAGGGCCAAAAGGCCGCAGCCATCAGCAGTGTCCCAGTGAGCTCTTCTTAAGCTAGGAGTTGTAATGCTCAGGACTGTCAGTGAAATAGGATGCTTCGTTTTGCAGAGAAAGGAAGGAAAAGACAAATGGAGAATGCGCAGAAGGAAGCCCGGCATGGTAACACACACTAGAGCCCCAGTACTCTGGGGGGCTGAGGCAGGAGGACGTCAAGTGTAAGCCCAGCCTGGGAAAATCAGCGATTTAGAGAAATCCTGTCTCAATGTTACAAAAACAAAAAGGGCTGGGGCTGTTGCTCACAGCAAAAGTCCTGGGTTCAATACTCAGTAATGAAGTCCAGGATATAGCTCAGTGGCATAAGTGCCCACCTGGCAAGCACAAAGTTCTGAGTTCAATGCCCGGTACAAAATCAACAAAAACAAAAACAAAAAAAACCCTTCAGTAATGGAAAACAACAACAGCAACAAAAAACGTGCAGAAAGAGATTGAAAAGAAAAGTACTAAGTATGCTTTTGTGTAGGGACCAAGCACTGCACACCTGTAATCCTTTCAAGTATTTCACAGGTGGAGGGGTGCTAGGCAAAGAGAAGAAAGCAGGTGGGCCTGGATGTCGTGGGCCCCCAGAGGAGCACTCTTACTTGTTTCTGTATTCTAGGGAAGAGTCTACAGGCCATTCAGGGTCTCACTACTGGACGGGCTCATAGTGATCCGACAGTTTATAGCCTCCCAAGAGGAGGAATCACAGGCATGCACTACCACACCCAGTCTCAATTGCATCTCAGCAGGCCTGGGAGCAGGGCCAGCAGGGGGCCTGCTTGCAGGTGCTTTAATTCCCTGAACTTCTTGGCAGGCCCTTCAGAGCACTCTTGTAGCTATGCGACTTTGATTAAACTAGGCACCCTCTTGCAGGACCAATTTTCTTTTTTCGAATCAGGAATGGAAAGCGAATGCCTTGGCTACAGGAGGACCAGGACTCACCATATCTACGCAGGTTATTTTTCAGCCCTTGCTCATATAACTCCACTCTTGGGGCTTTTGGTACACTAGACAAGGCTTGCTGAGTTTACTTCTCAAAGATAAGGCCACGTGTGAGAGACTGAGGCAGGCAGCACTAAGGAACAGTGACTGCCCTTGCTTTTTCTGATCTGAGTAGGAAGTGGCAGGAAGGGACAAAGCTTCTGAGAGCCAAGACCTCCCTCAAGTGCTAGCAGGAAAAGAGGAGGCTGCACTTGGTCCTGTCCTGGCCACACTGCAGGGCCTTCAGCCCAAGGGAAGATCTGCACTCAGCTCTGGGGAGCCTGTCCAGAGCCTGGACCTCAGACAGGGCCTTAACCCCTGCACATCTCTGCCTTCCCTGGGTAAAACAGTCCAGTCTAGACCACGCCCACCAGGGGAAGCCCAGCTGTGCCTCCCTCATCCCTAACCCTGCTACGTCTCAGATGACTTATACTCAGCAACAAGTCCTGCCCGCACCTATGGGTTACTGCCTTTTGCTTGTGTGTGTGTGTGTGTGTGTGTGTGTGTGTGTGTGTGTGTGTGTTACTGGAGATGGAAGTCAGGGCCTCATGCATGGGTAGGTGCTTTATTATTTAAATTGTTCTGCTGGCAAGGGAGATAGCTCAGTGGCTTAAGCACTTGCCTGGAAAATACAAAGCCCTGAGTTCAATCACTGGTACCAAAATAAATAAATTGCCTTGCTGGCCTATTTTTCAGTCTACCTCCTGCTTTCCCCCAAAGTCTCAACATAAGTTTAATACTTTAGCATTACTACTTGGCTGCTCCATCCCATGCTCTGTATAACTTAATATTATTATTAATGGAGACTCATTCATTAAAGAGGAGCTATTAGGGACATTGTCTTAAATATTCCACATGTAATAACTCAGAGGTAAGGATTTTTTTTTTTCTAGCTCAGGCTGCCTTGTTGAATCTTTTTTTTTTTTTTTTCTTTCAGTACCAGGAATCGAACTCATGAACTTGCACTTGCTGGGCAGGCGCTTATGCTGCTGAGCTATATCTCTAGCCCTAACAGGACTCAGGCTGCCTTAAGGGTAGGTCTGGTGTGGCTTTGTGGAGTTAGGGATTGAACTGCGGTCTGAGTTTGTCCAAGCAGGCACTCTAAACAATTGAGCTAACCCACAAGGCCCCATAACTCAGAGGTAAGCACTAGCAAAATCCCTCTTTTATGAGAAAGGAAGCTGAGGTGCATGAGATAATTAAAAACTGTGTGGTGCTCCACACGTTTGGAGTGCTCTCCCCAGAATTTGAACCCAGAGAGTCTTGTCACCCATCCCTCGTGCAGCCCTGCCTCTCGGAATATAAAGAAAAATTCTTCATATTTTTTGGCCAGTTTAGCCCTTGACCAATTTTCCTTGTCCTATGTCTTCTCAAACTGGTCTAAAGTAGAAAGAGAAGTGAATGTCCCATGTAGCAGTCCTAGGAGGACTGACAGGGAGAGCAAGCTTGGTGGGGAGCAGGGTGACCAAGTCCCAGCTGTGCTGGCAGCCAGAGACTGGGCCGGACAATGAGCCAGGGAGGAAATCAGTCCAGCTTTCAGGCGGACGGGGAAGCAGGCTCCTCCTCGAAGACTGTAACCTCAGTGATCTCTGTCTCATAAGCTGTCATCAGAGATTTACTGAGTCATTTCTTCTTGTGGTTATCTGTGACACAATTTAGGCTGTCTGAGAATTACCAGTTATTTTTAAAGTTTTTTTTTTTTTAATTGGTGAAATTTTTCTGCAGTCTACTCCCTCCAAGAGCAATCTAAAGTTCTTCAATTTTGTTTTATTATATGACAGTTTGAACAACAGGATATAAAGAGCTTATCCACTTGGAAATGTCAGGAGTTGGCTTCTTTCTAAATTCTTACAAAAGAATCAGCACTTGAGAAAAGTAGTGTCAGAAGAAACTCACAAACACACACACACACGCACACACATACACATACACACACGCCTGTGCACACATCCCACCAACGCTGATTGGGCAGAAGGTGCCTTGATTTCATGAGGTCACCCATTCTCCCCTCCTGGCTTGCTCAACCAAGCTACCAGGGAACTTTGGACTCAAAGCCTTAGGTAGGAGGATGACTCAGCCCAGAGACATTTCTTCAACACCTCCACAGCACCCCAGGAGTTATGCAATGGGTAGAAAGACAAGTTTCTTGACCTTACGTCTTCATTGTTGTACAGGGAAGAGAGCAAAGGCAAATAGCACAGTGTGAGCGGGCAAACAGCAGCTATACAATACCAGCAAGCCATGACTAGATCAGCAATACAAGCAAATAACAGAAGGGTACAGTCTCTATAGGGAAAAGGAAAAGGGCTTTCATTCTTCACTTACAGAAGTGCTTTCATTTTATAAAAATCAGGGTGTCAGAAGTTTGCAAAAGAAAATAAAGCTCATCAGAGGCCCATCACCTGGCAGTGACACTGTTCTTCCACACTGTTTTTAATAAACACGTGTGTTTTCCCTTTTGGTTTCTTTCTGGCAGTCTCCCTAGGTCGACACTGTCCTATCTGTTTCTTTCATCTCACAATACACTGTGAATGAGCCCTACCCTAAGTCTGCCAGTAAATTCTTAAGAGAGTCAACAATTTTCTAACAGAGGCAAACATACCTTCCAGTAGGAAAAAACCAAAAATACTTGAGTACTTTTTCCCACTGATGTGTAATTAATAAAATCATCATGCCTGTAAGTAAAAGAAGCATACAAGTAACATCCTAACACTGAAAAGAACTCTAAAGGTAGCGAGCGAGTCACAATTTCTCCTTCTCTGTAGCTACTTACTCGCCATTTCATCCCATTCTTTCTCGGGATATGCTGGGCCCATGTTTGTCCCCTTACATTATAAGCAACAGAAATGTTTCACAGCTAGAGGCTGGAAAATCCAAGATCAAAGCGCACATCCGTGTCTGGTACAGGCTCACACTCTGCTTCCAAGGTGGCGCCCGGCTGCCACGTTCCCTCTTGGTGCAGAGCACAGTGGTGAATAACCAGCGTAACCAGCTCCCCACACCTCTTTTGTAAGGTCACTAACTCCACTTACCATGGCTCCACACTCAGGGATAATCACCTCCTAAAGGCCCTCCTCTGAGGATCACTGAACTGGCAATGAAGCTGCCACTGCTGAATTCTGGGGGAGACACATCAGATAAGGTGCTCGCCCAATAGCTCCCACGTCGGGGCCAAACTGAGGAAGAAGTACCAACCTCCTCCTGCAGGCCCTGGGGGTGGCAGTCAGTCCCGGCTGGCTCTTCACTCTCCACCACTGACACCGCACTGGCCAAGTCCTCACGTTGCCAGGGTCCACGGACACATGTCTGTATCTTCCTAGTGGCGTGAATTTACTTAATCTGTTCAGTAAATCTGGGCGGTAAATATTATCATTATCCGTGTTTATCAGACTGAGAGACTGAGTCACAGAAAATATATAATTTACCACAGATCATCTGGCTAGTGGTAGAGGAACCAGGATTTTCAACTATGGTTCTGTTTCAGAGCCTTCACTATTAATCACAACTTCAGACCATAGTAGAACTCTTTGGGTTCTCTCTATACCCAAAATAGATCCTCTCCCTCCTTTCCACTCTAATTCAAGCCAGCTCTTGCTTGAGTATGAAGTGACCTCCGAACTGGCCTCTTTCCCTGTGCTGTACTCAAAGTGACGTTCAAACACATAAGTCAGAATATTCTATCTCCCTAGTTCACCTCTATGTGTAAAACCCTTCACTGGGACTTGGCTTCACTTAGAATAAAATCAGAAACCCTCCATGGCCTGAAAGACCTGGTGCTTCCCAGACCTACCTTCCTCTACAAGTTCATTTTACTCTCTTCTTTTTTCTCATGAAGTTCTGTGAAACACCAGCCTCCTAAGGATCCTTAGGCCATGGATCTGTTTGTAACCTTGTGAACTCTGACTCACTGGGTTTGAACTGAAAACACTTTGTCCTGAATGCTGGCCTGTTTGGGCCTTCAGTTGTTTAAAGAAGACAAACTTTCCGCAGGTGACCTCTGACCATCCTTCCCAAAGCTCTTCTGACACATGCTTGTTTTCTTCTGAGCTCCTGACATAAGCAGTCATTGCTGCATCCTTGGTTATTACAAGGACATAACCAGGCTTTATTCATTGCTCACCAGGCGGTCTGTCTCCTGCTTGCTGTGCTGCACAGTTTCAATAAGGACACCCACATCTGGCATGACGCAGCTGCTCAGTGGGACAGAAGCAAAAGACTTAAGCCACAGCCTGGCCTCTGCTATTAAAAACCCAAGGGACCCCAGAAAGTCACTGAACATGGAAATCTTTACCATGCATGTCCATGGAACAGCGGTTTTTGTATCCCACAGTAGTAAGTGAAGTCAGTCCCCAACGTTTTTGGCACCAGGGACCGGTTTCATGGAAGATAATTTTTCCATGGACTAGGGAGAATGGAATTTTAAATTTTAATTTATTTATTTTGGGACAGCTTTGTGATACACAATAATCACATTCTTCAGCACTAGCATTCTGGGGTGGGCTCCACCTCAGATCACCAGGCATTAATTAGATTCTCCCAAGAAGCATATGTGAGCATGCGCAGTTTGCAGCAGGGTTGATGCTCCCTTGAGAATCTGATGCCACCTAGCAGGAGACAGAGCTCAGACAGCCAAACTTACGATCCACTACGAACATAGATACAGCCTCCCTTGCTCCCCTGAAACCATCTCCTGCTGTGCTGCCTGGTTCCTAACTAACAGACACCCTTGTTCCCAGGAAAAAGCTGTAGGAGAACAGAAGATGAGACCTGGAGACAAGGAGGGATTTCCTGCCAAAGGGCAAGAGTCGATGTGTTGTAAGTTTTAAGTTTTTCAATTGGCTCATCAGTCCTTCCCCTCATCCTGACACTTTAATTGTACTTTGTTTTTCACCATTTGATAGCATTCTTTTTTTTTTTTTTAATTTTATTTATTTATTTATTTATTTGTTTGCTTGTTGTGTTTGTTTGTTTCTTTATTTATTCATTTTTGTGGCTGGCTCAGCCTGCCCTGGTGGTGGCGCTGGCGCAGATAGCATTCTTTTTGTTATAGGAGTTTTTACTAAAGCTTCAAAATGGTTGCTACAGTTTTAGAATTATGTAGACATACAACTGTGTCAGACTTTGAGCAAAAAGAAGATAGTTATTTTGGTTAACCTTTTAGAGCCGTTTTCTTTCCCAGAATTCTCAATAGTTCTGGAGAGAGCGATAGACAAGGAAATTCCTTAAACACCTGAGGGGCACATGATCCAATGTAGATAGACCTGCGAAGCGTTTGCTGTGCTCTGGATTGAGGAAGCTATAAACTGCTTCCCCAAGGTCAAAATTTTTTAGGTCAATTCTCCAGGCATTGCAAAGCTTCAGTGACTCACTTTTGATAGCTGTTTAGCCAAGCCAACCCTAAGGACCTATGCCTTACAAAGCAGCCCTGAGGTTTCCAAGCAACATGAACACACAGGGCCCCTCAGGGTCCGTGGCAGTGGTCCTCAGTCTCAGTTACCTAAAGGCTCTCCCACCTGTGAGGAGGCTTTCACTCACTCAAAGGTGCTACACCTATGTAGGTTCATCAGCTTTCCTTTCTCTGCCCTTCTAGTCCAGTTTAGCAATAATAGCAAACTAAAACAGATTTTACATTTTATGTTCTACATTTTAAATGTGAGGAGCACTATATCTGGGATTTATTTTTACAAGGTATGAAAACCAAAGCCAAAAAAAGAAAAACAACAACAAAAACCAAAGCCAAAGCATCTATATCACCTACTGTTAAATGTATCTTTATTGTATTAGAAATAGAGACATGTTTTCTACCTGAAGCATTAAGGTATGGATTTGAGTTTCCTTCCCAGAAATCTCTGGCAGAATTTAATTTGATATTATATAGCTAACTCCGATTTTATCCTGGTCAAAATTAATTTCTCAATGGTTCTTTGGCCAGCTGAGGAGGTATGAGTGACTGATTTCTGTAGGTTCATTCATTCATTCATATTAGTATATGTTTTCAGTACATAATGATTATGACACCCTTACTGGGGAGAACTGTACATGTGCATAACACATCTTAATTTTTCTTACATCTTCCTTGTCCCTCTGCCTTTCTCCATCCCTTCCCATTTACAAAAGATCTATTTGTCTGTTTCCTATTACCTGTCATCTATTTTGTTCTTTAAATTATACGTTGAGTGTCTTACGGAAGCCATGTGCTATTTAAGCTTGTGTGTCTGATTTATTTCACTTAGCATTAAGGGCTCAGGTGCATGTCCATGCATTTAAAGTAGGGTCTGTCCAGTCTTTGGTACGCACATAGTAGAGGCAGAAAAGAGCTGAGCAGATGTGAGTCAAGGCCACCAAGTAAGGCCAGGCCTCTTTGCACTGCCATGCCCAGTCTCAATTAAGTGCCCCAAGGAACAGGGCTGGCATGGCATGCTGGGGATTAAACCCCAGTCCCCACATCCCCCTAAGCAGGCACATTAATCTGCTGAGCAGAGCATGCAGATTGGGGCAGACTCTCGATTTGCTACTTTACTCTCATGAAAAAACCTCAAGGCTGGCAGCTCTAGCATGACTTTGCCATTTAGGCACGATCTGCCTTTCTCTGTTTAAAAGTTAAATATTGCTCTCAGTTCTTAGCTATACGAAAGTTATGACCTAGTAGAAGAAATAAAAATCTGAGGTGCTTGGATAAACTTTGCCAGCCTAAGAATTTCAAAAGTGAAGACTGCATCTTCTCAGAAGTCCTTGTGTCTGCCTGCAGGCAGCAGGCACCCCTGAGGATGCCTCCCGGCACTGGCTTTGATGAAGCGGCAGCTATCAACAGGGAGTTAATAGAACAGGAGCAAAGGAATGGCTTTGCCTACTACATGCCTAAGCAAGTTTATGGACCAGTTGTACAGAATGCAGAAGTAAAAGCCAGGCTCAAATGTTCCCGGGGATCATGACATTGAACCAGCAGGGCCCAGAGCAGAACAGATAGCTTCAGTGATTCAGACGCAGGCCCACAGGTCTGCCTGCTTCTGGGGAATTCCCCAGTTGCCTTCCAACACCCACCTTCCGATTAGGGTTCCCCGAGAAAACTGGTGTTTCGCTGCTGGCAGAAACACACCTCTAGGAAAACTTTCTCCTTCACTTCCACTGCAGAGAAACAGCCAGTGAATGATGTGTGGGATACTGGGGGAAATATTTTAAATGGAGGTTGTGTTTTGGGTGGCAGGTTTGCCACTTTCCCCCTCCCCCTCCTCTCACAGAAACTCTAAGGTGTAGAATCCAGGAGTATAGACCAGGAGACTGTCACGGACCTCGGCCCCCACGTCCTTGAGCAGCAGCGGCAGACACCCACTGAGCTCCTGCTACCTAAGAAAGATGAGCCTCGCATGGCAGGCAACTTGTGCTTTGAAAGACGACCACAGGAAAGGGTAATGCTTAACACACACACACCCCACTTCAAAGAGCAAACTTAAATTTAAAGCAGACGGAAGTGTCTACCTGCACAACAGTACAACGCTGTACCTAGCCAAGTGCAAACAAAGCAAGTCTCCAACGTACCGAGCTTCTCATCATCTGCATTGGGCAGCAGTTGGAGGTGCCAGGAAACCTGTGAAGGCAGCCTGC
>PVKN010017254.1:0-17426 GCA_004027915.1 Capromys pilorides | reverse complement strand
CAGTCCCTGCAGTTGCCTGAGCCCTCCTAAGCAGGCGCTTTAGACCGCTGAACCATCTCGCCGGCCCCTGTTTTATTTATTTAAAAATTCTGGGGCCGACAAGATGGCTCAGCGATCTAAAGCGCCTGCTTCAGCAAGCTTAGGCAACCGCAGGGACCACAGTTTGATCCCTGGCACCACATGCTGTGCCAGCCTCACCCCCAGCGCAGGCTGAGCCGGCCATAACATAGATAAATAAATAAATAAAGTTTAAAAAAAAAAAAAAAGATAAGAGAACATAATTAAAATTTTTTTTTTATTTTGTTCTTTTTTTTTTTTTTAACTTTATTTATGTTGTGGCCGGCTCAACCTGCCCTGGGGTTGGGGCTGGAACAGCATGTGTTGCTGGGGATTGAACCATGGTCCCTGCAGTTGCCTAAGCAGGTGCTTTAGACCGCTGTGATATCTCGCTGGCCCTGTTGTTTTTTTTCCTTTTTATTTTTTTGAAACAGAGTCTCACTGTGAAGCCCAGGCTGGCCTTGACTGGGGGGTGATTCTCCAGCCTCAGCTTCCTGAGTGCTAGGATTACAGGTGCTAAGTCTGTGTGCCTGCTATTAGCTGTTACTTTTATTATTATTCAGTTGCAATAATAGCTTTATGTCTTTTTCGCTTTCCCTCCTCTCTCTTTGGCAAATACTAAAGGTTGCACCTAGGGCCTTTGCACTAAGCTTCATACCAGCTCTTGTTTTAATCTTTTTTTAAGAGTAGTAAAAACTTATTAAAAGGAAGCTCCTGTCTGAGAGGGACGGAAGGGGGCCTAGAAAGTGGGTTGCCCTTAATTTTCATTTTGAGACAGAATCTTCATAATTTTCCCAGGCTGGACTCGAATCCACGATTCTGTCTCAGCCTCCCAGAGTTAGAGTATAGGCATGAAACCCACGCCTGATCCTTTTTGTTTTTTATTTTGAGACAGAGTCTTGCTAAATTGTCCACACTGGGCAAACTGCTTCTTGAACATATTTCTGCTTGCTGACTCAGCCCCCTCTGTCCAGAGAACTGAAGGAGTGCACCCCCCGCCCAGAAAGACGTGTCATCATGTCCCCAGATGTGCGTCAGGTGGCTTAGCATTTCTGACTCCAAGACACGGAGCCAGCGGTGGGACACAGGTGTCTGCAGAAATGAGCTTGCGGGGGGTCACTCACATTTCAGGGAGGGCCTAGCAGAAGAACGGAGTGGTGGTGGGGCCCTGACTGCCACGGCTGACAGGCTTCCTGGAAGAAGTGTTTTGTGTGTGTGGGTGTTTTGTTTTGTTTTCCTGTCCTTTTGAGACAAGGTCTCCCTATGCAGTTCAGAGGCCTTAAGCTCACTTCGTGGCCCAGGCTGGTGCAATGATCCACCTGCCTCAGCCTCCCAGGTGCTGGGATTACAGATCTGCCTTTGAAGAGAGCATAGAACAAATGTGAAATCCATAGGGGTGATGACAAAGAGGGGGAAATAGGCACAGCTGGGTGTGGTAGCACACACGCCTGCAATCCCAGAACTAGGCAGGCTGAGGCAGGAAGATCCCTGCAAATTATTCAAGGTCAGCCTGGGCTATGCAGTGAGATCCTATTCCAACAACGCACCCCCCACCAAAAAAAAAAAAGTACTGGCTGAAAGGTTGCAAGGGACAAAGCAATCACATACTAGAATGCCCTCTGTGGATTACTTGTGAATCACAGAAGAAATCTTCTTGGGGACATCTGGTCGACCTCTGTTAATTCTGAGTATCCGGAGTTCACACCTCCAGGAGGAATGAGAAACGCCCACACTGTGTGTGGTTTTTGTCTTTTTCTATTTTCTTTTTTATATTATGGCCTGCTCAGCCTGCCCTGGGGGTGGGACTGGTGCTGGGAATTGAACCAGGGTCCCTTCGGTTGCCTAAGATTGCTTAAGATTGCCTAAGTAGGCGCTTTAGACTGCTGAGCCATCTTGCCAGCCCCATTTTTCTTTGTTTTTTGAGATAGGGTTTCACTTTGTAGTCCAGGCTGACCTTGAGGCCACACTGATCCTCCTGCTTCTACCTCCCAGGTGCTGAGGTTACAGAGCTTTCAGTCCCTGCCCAGTTTGAGCCAGAATCTGACCTTGGGAATATAATCGGGGGGGCCAGGGATTTGGCTCAGAGGCACAAGTGCCTGCGTCAGAGATGCAAGGCCTTAAGCTCAATCCCTGGCACCAAAATAAATAAATAAATCCTTTAAAAAAGGAATATAATCAGATCTGGGGAAATTTGAGACAACTAGGGTGGGAGTGATTAGCGGGGAGCACTGAACTAGCATGCCTGAGACCACACAACGAAAGAGGTAGGGGGAGAGCCAGCCTGACGCGGCAGAGAAAGCCTCGCACTCCAGCACTCTGGGAGTCGGAGGCAGGAGGAACCCAAGTTCCTGCCCAGCCTGGGAAACTCAGTGGCTTAACAAGACCCTGTCTCAAAAAGTAAAATGGAGCCGGACTGGTGGCACACGCCTATGATCCCAGCACTCGAGAGGCTGAGGCAAGAGGATCGTTGTGAGTTCCAGGCCAGCCTGGGCTACAAAGTGAGCTCAAGGGCGGCCTGAACTGCATAGCGAGACCCTGTCTGAAAAAAAAAGGCACAAGCGCCTGAGTTTGATTCCCAGTACAAATAAAAGACAAAAAATAAATGAATAAAATGGGCTGGGGATGGAGCTCAGTGGAAAGACGGTGGGTTGTGCCTGCAGTGTCACAATAATAATAATAATAATAATAATAATAATAATAATAATAAAGGGCATGCACTGTACTGTTCGTGCCCCAGGACCCACGGAGGTGCCACCTGTGAGACACAGACTCCCCGTGGAGTACGACACAGCCTTTACTCTCCAGGAGTTTGCACGCCTTCTCCTCCGGATGGTCCAGGCTCGGGGCTCAGGACTCCAGAGTCCGCGGGGCTGCGGGTGATGTGGATGGGCAGCCAGGCCTTGACGCTGCTCAGCGACCAGGGCAGGGGCACGGTGACCACCAGCTCGTAGCGCGTGTGCATGAGCTCCTGCTGCAGGCTGCTGCCGCTCACAGCCAGCAGCAGTGGGAGGCTGAAGGCGCTGACGATCTTGGAGGTGGTGAAGGCGGCAATGTGCGTGCTGGCCTCCTGTCTCAGCAGCTGGCTGCTGTCGGTGCGGCAGCGGCGCTCCGCCCTGGGCGTGAAGGCCTGGTACTGCACATGCGCGTGGAGCGCCGAGACCACCGACCTGAGGCACTTGCCGGTTTGGTTGTGGATCTCCGTGGTGAACGTCACCTTGTCCCCCGGCGTGAAGGTGTTCTTCTCCATGTGCACTTGCAGGTCCACAGTGCCACGGCTGCAGCAGTTGTAAGTGACCTGCTTGGTGACCTGCACCACCACGGGTTTCTAGAGGGGGAAGAACGGGCCGGACTGTGTAGTTCATTTGGCTCTGAACTCACTATCTAGCCCAGGCTGGCCTCAAACTGATGAAGATGCTCCTGCCTCAGCCTCCCGAGTGCTGGAGTTCCCCAGCCATGTACTGCCACATCCAGCCTTGAACTTAGATCTTTTCCTGGATATCAATGGCATATCACATCCTTTTGTGGTTCTGGGCTGCCACAGTGTTCGACTGATGCTCCCAGCATTGCACAGGGCACTGTCACTGTGCTAGAATGCTCCGTGGGCTAGGGGTACTAAACACACTTTAGCCTTAATATTGTCAACTTATGATGGGTTTGTCAGAACAGAATTGTGTTATAGAGGAAGATCGCCATGAATTCAAGGCCAGTCTGAACTATGTAGTGAGACTGTCTTAAAAATAAAAAAAAGGGACAATATTATAAACATGGTATATTGTTGGGAGCATTATAACTTTTTTTAAAATTTTATATTATTTTATATTTTTAAACCTCACTTATTTGTGTTATGGCCGACTCAGCCTGCCCTGGGAGTGGGGCTGGCACAGCATGTGGTGCGAGGGATGGAACCGTGGTCACCACGGTTGCCTAAGCTTGCCTAAGCAGGCGCTTTAGACCGCTGAGCTATCTCGCCAGCCCAGTCTATTATTTTATATGGGAACAAGTTTGAAGCTGAATGTAGCGGGCACACCTGCCATCACAGCACTCTGGAGGGCTGAGAAAGGAGGATCAAAAATTTAAGCCCCTTCTGGGCAACTTAGTGACTCAGCAAGACCCTGTCTCAAAATCTTAAAGAAGCACTTGGGTTTGATACAGCATTCAGCAAATGAAGCAATAAACACCTCCAACCGTGTTCGCAACCTGCCAAATTGGTTTACACAAAGGAGAGCTACAGTTTGGAAAGCATTCTGGATCAAAAGTGGCGGCTCCTTGGTCTGCGGCTGACCCCTGCGGCTGACCTCCATTCTCACCTTTCACCCTCTGCCTCCGGCCCCGCCTCCTCTCCTTCCGGCTTTCCCACTGGCCCAGCCCACCCGCTCCCTAGCAGCCCAGCTCCCGGCAGGTAGGCAATTCCAGGGCCCTGACTGCAGCCACAGCCATGTTGTGGTACCAGAGCCTGGCGTGGGGCTGGCACCAGTCATCTCAGTACTCAGAAGGCTGAAGCAGGAGGATTTCTATGAGTCTGAGGCCTGCCCGGAATCCATAGTGAGATCCTGTCGCACATACAGACGCACACAAAGGTGGTGTCCGGAAGCACCCACGTGGCCAGTAGAGGCCGGCAGCCAGTGCGAGTGGGGGTGTGGTCCCCAGTGCCTCAACTCCCTGGAATGTTGGGGCAACAAGGGCGGCACTGGATTCAGTGGACTTGGGCATTTGTGGAGTCCTGTTTCCCTCTGACGGTAGGAACCTTGACGGGCCACTCACGTGACAGTTTTTATTCGCATCTACTCAATGCCAGGTTCAAAAGAAGCCGGCAGTGGCAGAGGCCACCTGGCTTTTGCTCTGGTGGGGAAGTCAGACGATGTAAAGGATAGCTCAGTCCTGGCAGTGCCAAGTCCTGAGTTTGATTCCTGGCAAAACAAACAACCAGAAAAGTCTGAGCTGGGTGCAGTTGCACACACCTAACATCCCAGCAGGTTTTCCCTACATCATTTGGAGGTTCCCTATTGGAGGTCATCCACCCCAGATCAGTTTTTTCTTCCTGCATCAGGAAGTTAGGGCCCTTCCCCAACCCCGAGCAAGCACCTCTCCTGCCAGTGTCCCCTGCAGTCGGAGGCCTTTGTACTTGGAGAGGGACAGCAGCAGCCCCTCTGGCGGGAGTCACGGGTGATGCTGCGGTGACACCGGCCGAGGCCTGGCATAGAGTAGAAGTCCACTTCTCCTTTTGGGTCAGGGAACAGGTCCTGGGCTGAACCCAGGGCTGCATCTCCAGCTTGTCCTGCCTTTTGTTTTGAGAGAGGGTTTCCATACACTGATAAATTGCCCAGGCTGGGCTAGGACTGGAGATCCTCCATGCTGGGGTTCCAGGCACGATCTTTGATTGACCTTGGAGAGGTCATATAGCAGGAGGATTTTAACCTGGATCTTTGGATCGTTATTATTATTATTGTCTTTTTGATTTGGTTTTGTTTTTTGTCTTTTTGAGACAGGGTCTCGCCATGCAGTTCAGGCTGACCTTGAGCTCACTTTTGTAGGCCAGGCTGGTCTTGAATTCACACCGATCCTCCTGTCTCAGCCTCCCAAGTGCTGGGGTTACAGGGGTGTGCCACCACGCCCAGCTTATTATTATTATTATTATTATTATTATTTTATCTTTTTTAAACAGATGGGGAATTTTTTTTTTTTAAATGTATTTAGTACAGGGTCTACAGGGTCTTACTATGCAGATCGTAGATAGGACTTAGTGATTCTCCTGTTTTCAGCCTCCGAAGTGCTGGGATTACAGGCAGGGGCCGCCACTCCCAGTCTTAAACGCCATATCAGCACACTGTGGAGGCAGGGCCAGCAGGACACACCGGGACTGAATCCCATCCTGATGTCTGCCTAAACAGGCACTTTATTTATTTTATTTTATTTTTTTATAACTATTTATTCATTCACTCACTCATTCATGTTATGGCTGGCTCAGCCTGCCCTGGTGGTGGGGCTGGTGCAGCATGTGGTACCAGGGATCGAACTGAAGTCCCTGCAGTTGCCTAAGCTTGCCTAAGCAGGCGCTTTAAACCGCTGAGCTATCTCACCGGCCCTATTTTTTTTTTTTTAAATAGCAGTGTTTATTTTTTTTATTTTTTCTGCAGGACCGAGGTTCGAACTCATGACCTTGCACTTGCCAGGCAGGCAATTGTGCCACAGAGGTATCTCCCCAACCCTATTTTATCATTTTTGAGGTAAGGTTTTGCTATGCAGTTCAGGTTGGCCATGAACTCTTTGTAGCTCTGGTTGGCCTCAAACTCCTGCCTCAGCCTCCACAGTGCTGGGATTACAAGCCAGTGCCACCACGCCTAGCTTTTAATTTAAGATTTTGAGAGACAAAACATCAACCCTCTTGCCTTTGTCCTCCTGATGCCCTAACCACAAACGCCTCCCTGCGGGCTGAGTGGCCTGGGCCAACTGTCACTCCCCATGAGCACTGCTGGGTGTGGCTTCAGGAAGGGACACAGAACCACTCCTGACCTTGGCTCTCCTGGGCTGCAGGCCACCAGGTGCCTATCTCCTCTCTCCTGCCCACGGGGCCTGTGCAGGGTTCTGGGCCCTGACTTCCGGAAGCCACTAGACCCTGGGACATGGGCCAGGGGAGCTCTGGGTGCGTCTCAGGTACAGTAGGGACTGAGCAGCGTCCCGCCTCCCCCTGCTCCTAAGTGTGACAGCCACAGGTGTCCCCACACAAGACCCAGTGTCCCCACAGAAGCCAGACTGCCCTTCCTTTCTTTTCCTTTAGACCTTCCCTAGTGACTCTAAGGCCTCCCCCCCCCCCGCCCCCGCCCTGTGGGGTAGGACCACCATCCCTGGCCTGTCTGCCTGAGGCCAGTGGTCCCTCCCCGGGTGGTGGCCGGGCAGCCAGTCCCCAGACGTTGCCCAATATGCCCCGAGGGGAGTAAGATCAGGAGAGAATTGAAGCGGAGTTCCTGGCCAGGTTTCTGACTCAGCTTTTGGGAAATCTGGGGCCTGGGAAGCTGCCAGTACCCTTCCCAACCTGGGCCTCCCTTGGGCCCTGAGGAAGACCCAGGAGACACAGGCCCCGGCAGTACCTGCACCAGTCTTTCCTGGTGGACATCCGAAGTCCCTTGAACCAACAAATACACCCTTTTCCTCGCGAGAATGTGCTCCCGGCCCATGCAGGAGGCTTGGACGAAGTAAAAGATGTGGCCCGTTTTGCTGGTGAAGGTGGACGGTAGCCTGGGAGGTAAGTTGAAATGGAAGTCAAAGGTATGGCTGCCTGCGCCTAACCAATTATCTGAAAGCAAAACACAGTGAAGTCATCAGAAGGTTCTAGAATCAATTTTCTTTTCTTCATTCCTCTTCCCGTGTCTGTGTGTGTGTGTGTGTGTGTGTGTGTGCGTGCGCACATGTGTATATCTGCACATGTACATGGTCTCATGTTTGTGAGATTGAACCTGGTGTTCAATTTGCACTGAGCTATAGCCTGGTTCTTTTTTTCTAAAGACAAGGTCTTGCTAATTTGCTAAATTGCTCAGGCTGGACTTAAACTTGAGATCCTCCTGCCTCAGCCTCCCATGTACTGGCATTACAGGGATCTACCACCACACACTGTTTCAGGCACTGTTCTGAATGTTTGAGTTCTGGTCGGCTTCCTGTGTCTTGTTGTCTTCATGTTACATGCATGGCAAAGTCATTGTCCTATGTAGCTTCCTTCCTGGGCAGGAAGCAGAGCTCTACCTCTTTCCTATATCCCCCGAGGTTTGTTGATTGACTCTCAGATCCATTTCCCTTCTAGCCCCAGCCCCTATGGTGGCCCTGGCCAGCTGCCAGCCCCGTCTTACTTTCCACGGGGAACGTCTTTGTCTTATGCACGTAATCTGCCTTGTTGTTACAAATAACATCTCTGCTATAATCACGGTTCTCTCCGGTCTCTTCATTCCACTCGACGTAGCCCCTGCCCACAAGTTCTACTTTCACTACGGGGTCCACCAGGGTGCTGTACAGGGTTAGAACCACCTTCCCGTCTATGCTGGAGCCGGCCAGGTACACTACATCCTCAGGTAGCACTAATTCAATCGACTTCACCAGAGACATGGGGGGTTGGGGAGGTAGAGAACCATCCTCCCTCCCTCCCCCATGCCAGAGAGACTCCTGGTTCCCAGGCTGCAGTGACAGGGACAACACCCCTCTGTGACATCACTGTTCAGAGTTGTGCGGAGGGAAGGACAGTGGCCATTGTCAGGTTGAGCATTGCTAAACAATTCCACCATTTGGTTTGGCTTTATGAGATAGGGTCAAGCTATGCAGTTCAGGCTTGTCTTGAACGTAGTCTTCCTGCTTCAGCTTCCTGAGTGCTGGGATTAGCAGCGTGCCTGCCACCTCGCCAGCTCCGGGAGTGTGCAGGGCAGAACCCAGGACCTCTCTGATGCGGGGCAAGTGCTTACCACCGAGCCACACTGCCGCCTTTTTCTATATTTTATTTTGAGCCAGGGTCTCTCTAAGTTGCCCGGACTTAGAACTTAGAACCTGTGATCCTCCTGCCTCAGCCTCCAGAATAGCTGAGATGACAAGGGTGCACCAGTGCACTGAGACTCTTCTTGCTTTTTTTTTTCTTTTCTTCTTCCTGTCATTGTTTTTGGCCATGGTAGCCTGGCTACTTTTATTTTATTTAATTAATTAATTAATTTAGTCTTTTTTTTTTTTTTTTTTTTTTAGTATATATGCTGCTGAAGCAAGCACTTTTTTTGTTGTTTTGAGACAGGGTCTTGCTATGCAGTTCAGGCTGGCCTTGAGCTCACTTTTGTAACCCAGGCTGATCTCAAACTCACACTGATCCTCCTGCCTCAGCCTCCCAAGTGCTGGGATCACAGGCATGCACCACCATGCCTGGCCCAGCCTGGCTACTTTTAAAAGTGAGACTCCATCATTTTACCATGCAGGGAATAGTTATTACTGTGCCAGAGGTTTGCTGGCTCTCTAGAAGGCTGCTGCAGTCTGCCCCAGTGGAGCAGCGTGGTGAGCTCCCTTGGCAGATGCAGAGAGCCAGGCCTCGTGGCCCAGACCTGTCCTCCTACCACCCTGGGAGGCTGAGGCAGGAGGGTGGCAAGTTCCAGCCAGCTGGGGGCAATTTAGGGATTTAGCAAAATTGTGTTCCAAAATAAAAAGTTACAAAAGAGCTGGGTTCAATCCCCAGTACTGGACCACAAATAAAAAATAAATAACCCAAACATGGTGGCCCAGCAGCTGAGCTCAAACGTCTGTCCTGCTTGTCTATCGGGACTTTGTGTTTGCCAGACAGGCGCTTATGCCGGCGAGCTATCTCCGCAGCCCAACGCCTTAGACCTGAGATCTCATACAAACCAGCGTTTCCGAGCTTGTGGGTCTGTATCAGGAGAAATGCAGTGCTGCCCGGTGGCCAGGTGTGAAGCTGAGTGTGCACTGGGAGCGCTCGGAGCATCGTGTGCTCTGCCTGAACAACTGCGCCAGCCTGACCACCATGAAGCCCCTCTCCGGGGTTTCTCTGGAGGCCTGCGTCTCCGCCACTGGCCAGGATGGTGCTGCACCTCCACACACCTCCCACCCACCACTGTCTGCCTGACCCAGAGAAGGATGTGCGTGGGGGTTTCAACCAAAGACTGTTGAGTGACTTCATGAGTTCCAAGAGCACATTGTATTTACAAAATAGCGTCTCGCTTGGGCTGCTGTCTGAGTGGGCAGGATGCAGAAGCAGAAAAGGTACTGGACGATGCCCACCGTCCACAGTGACAGAACTTCACTACCTCTGGTGCATCTCGCTTTGTGTGACGGTTTTTGTGCTCACTGACGTCTTGACTCCCTTCTCTGTCTCCCTCCCTTCACACTGGACTATTTTCCCCGATCTTTTTTGGTTTTGGTTTTGCTTTTTCAAGATCATCTCTGTGTGTGTGTGTGCTCCACACTGGGCTTTGAACTCACTAGGATCCTCCTGTCTCAGCCCCCTGAGTCGGAGATTATAGCCACGTGGAACCACACCCAGCTGTTTTATATAATTGGTTTTTTTCTTTTTGAGACAGGCTCTTATTAAGTCACCGTTCTATTTACTTTTCTCTAGTAGCTGAGACAAAATTCTCAACACCCAAAGTTAAAGGAAGAAAGATTATGTTTAGCTCACAGTCTGTGGAGGTCTCAGTCCATAATTGTGGTGTGGCGGACAAGCATCACAGTGGGGAAACAGTCCATGGTGGGCGGAAGGCGGGAAGCCGTTCAAGGAGCCACAGCTCTGCCTGTCCTTTTATCTTACCCAGGCCATTTAGCATGGGCAGCCCTCACACCCTTAACCCTGGGGCCCTTGAATCAATACCAGCCTCACACACTCTACGGCCAGCGCCTCTGAAAAATTGCCGCCTATGACTGCAGGAGCCTTTGGGGGGACATCTAGACACAGCCAGAACCCTCACTGAGCTTCCCAGACTGGGTTCAAACTCACGATCCTCCTGCCTCAGCCTCCCAGAGTGCTGGGATGACAGGTGTGTGCTAGCACACCTGGCTGGCAACTTTTTTCTAAAATGTTGAGAATAGTATTTTCATTTGATTTCAAATTATTAATCTGAGGAATTATTAACTTGAGTTAATTGGAAAACTTTGGGTTTTGTTTTCTTGAAATAGGGTGTTGTGTGTAGTCCAGGCTGGCCTTGAACTAAAGCTCTTCCAAACTCATCCTCCAGTGCTGGGATTATAGGCGTGAGGCACTGTGTCTAGTACATTTGAGGAATTCTGACTTTCTCGAAAAGACTGGAGGAATCAGCACCCTGAATTACCTTTCAAAGTCTCCTTTTGCAGGGAAAGGTAGGTGTCTTTCTACATCCTTTGGGAGTACTGGGGACTAAACTCAGGGCTTTGTGCTAATCTGTATCTCCTGCCCTCTCCCCTATTGAATTTTTTTATTTTGCAACAGAGTCTCAATAAGTCTCTAGGTTGCCCACATTGGGCTTGAATTTGTGATCCTCCTGCCTCAGCCTCCCAGAGTCCTGAGACACCTGCCCCTCCATCCAGTTGACCTTGCAGTGCCTGAAGTTCCCAGGGCTGCAGTGGGCATCGAGTACTTGAAGACCAACCACATTTCATCCTTCAGCCACGTTGACTATTTCCAACTTGGGTCTCGGTGGGCTGGGAGGGGCGGGTCCTCTGGAAATCCCGTGGCCTTATGATGCTTGTCGATGTGGGCCACATGGGCCGCATGGCAGACGTCCAGCTGCTGCTCCATCTCCTGCCTTGGGAGACCCTCAGCAGCGACATCCAGACTTTGCATATTGGCGCGCACGAGTGTCCTGTGGCTGTCCAGACCAATGCCACCAACTCTGTGGCTTTTAAGAGCACAAATGTGTTGCTACTTTACACTCCCAGGAGTCACAAGTCCCAGACGAATGTCGGGGACTAACATCAAGGTGGTGCTGGCAGCCATGCTGGGGGAGAAGGACAGCTGTCCTATTTCCTTTCTGACATCCAGAGGTGACACGCGTGCCTTGTCTCATGGCCGCCTCTGTTTTTTGTTTTGTTTTGAGACAGGGTCTTACTATATAGTCTAGGCTGGCCTTGAGTTGACTATGTAGCATAGGCTGGCTTATGAACTCATGGCACGCTCCTGCCACGGCCTCCAGCCTGTGCCACCATGCTGAGCGTGGCCTCCTCCTAACCTCTGCATCTGTGGCCAAGTCTCCTCTGACTGGCCTCCCTACCTCCCTCTTCCACTCCCTGGGGACACCCTCCTAATGGCACCAGACCACCCAGCTTCTGAGACAATCTCCCCACCTCAAAATTCCTACCTGCATCTCACACCTGCTGACTCCCTGTGCTGTGGAAGGTGCCATGTTGAGTCTGGGCCTGGGGGTGTGGACCTCTTTGAGGGCCGTGATCCTGTCCACTACATGAGGAAGAGCAGAGACTCTGCCTGACCGGAGCTCAGGACGGTGGCAGAGAAACTGCAGAAACAAAAGACAAAACTCAACTTTCTGCTTAGAGCCTCCCTGAGAGACTGCACCCTGCTGTCTCAAGAAAGACCAGAGTCCTTCCAGTGGCCTTTGAGGTCTTCCTCTGACCCAGTCCCTGCCCCTCCCCTGGCTCAGCTGCCCCAGCTTCTTGGGCCTCCTTCCAGCTCTCCCAACACCCCCTAGGCTTCTCCCTCCAGGACAGATATGTTCTTGGGATTGTCATCTCAGGTATTAGCTCAAATGTCACTTGGGTCCCCACCGAGGGCCACCAACCAGGATGTCTTCTCTCTCCCGTTTGCAAGGATGCTTATGGCTTCATGGCCAGGAGCACTATCAGAAATGATGTTTTATTTATTCTTGTCTCGCGTACATTCCCAGACAAGAATTCACCCTGCTTTAGACTACCAACCAGGCTTAAATTTTGGTCGCTGTTGGGCTCCCCAGCCCTGAGTACCCCGTCCAGCTAAGGTGCCCGGGACAGGTCACTGGCGTGCCTGCCCAGACTGCCCAGGAGGGAGCAGGCCTGGTGGAGGGGGCAGGGCAGTCCTGCCCGCCTGGACAGCTCGGAGGAAACAAGGCGGGAAAACGAGGCGGGAAAACCCAGCCAACAGGCCCTGCGGGTGGGTGGGGAGCGCTGGCAGGCCCTGACACCAGGCCATGGGATGGGGGTGATCAGGCTAGCTACAGGGTGCGTACTGTCTGGTGGTGGGTGGTCTCTCGCTTCTCCAGTGGTACAGACAATATTTGTGGCCTGGTCAGTGAGTGTCCAGGGGAGGGGGCTGCGGGAATGGATTTAGGATTAAAATCAGGGATTTCCACATTGGAAGGTGTTCCTGTGCTGGGGGTCCTGTGAGGTGTACATGGTGGGGAGTCCTAGTTCCTCCACTTAGCCCCCTGGCACGCTGGGCGCGCCCAGCAGAGTCGTGGAGCAGGGCGGAGCCGGAGCCAGCAGGGCGGAGTTGGGGGGGGTGGACAGAAGTGGAGGGGGCGCCCCCCCCTTACAAGGTTCCCGCCACTGTGGCAGCCAATCAGGAGGCAGGCGCCCGCCCGTGGCACTGCCTCCCGCGGCCTCGCAACTCCCCAGTGCAGACTTTTCGCGGGAAAAAAATCAGAGCAGCTGGTAGCGCAGTGGGCAGCGTTGGCAGAACGCGCACTGTGGGTCGCACGCAGATCCGCGCGGGAGTCCGGGCCACGCACTCGGCTCCATTGCCATCCCCAGCCTCGCAGACCAGAGTGTTGGATCCCCGCGGCAGGAAAGGTGAGCGGCAGGATTGATTGCGGTGCCAGCCCGAGCTGGGGTCACAGGCTCCGGGACTTGGCAAAACTTTCTCGTGTGGCCGAGACGTACGATTAGTGCGGGCGCACGCGTGCCCTGGAGCGGGGACTGTTTTAAACTCGATCTCAGGATCCAAGGCCTGTGCCTTGGCATACCCGGCTCGGACGAGGGCAAGCGTCACGCCGCGGAAGCTGGGCGGGGGTCGCGCGGGCCTGGAGGGGGAGGGCCCGGTGAGCCGCGGGGGAGGATGTCAGGCTCCGCGCCTGCGCGCGGGCTGACCCGCGATTCAATTGTCGCGCCGGAGCCTGATTTCGCGCGCCCTGAGCTCCCCGGGCTGCTGTAGACCAATAGGGAGCGAGCGGGGAGGAGCGTTCTGGAACCGCGGTGCCAATAAGAACACCGGCTCAAGTGAAGGGAGGCGGGACTTGGCGAGCTAGGCCCTCGGTCTGTCCGGGTGGCGGTGGGCGTGGGCTTGCTGGGGCGACCCGCGCGGCCCGTTGAGAGTTCGGGAGAGGACGCTGGGACTTGAGTATTAGGTGCTCGGGAAGTGTTGCCTACTCCGGGACTGAGGTATCTCTTCTGGCACGCGGGTGGGGGCGGCTGGGACGGGGCGGCCGGTTGCCATGGCCACCGCGGGGCAGGCGCGTCGTGCACGCGCGTGGGGGCTCGGAAGGGGCTCCCGGGGCTCCCCGGTCGTAGGTCTGGGGCAGTCTTGTCCTCTGGTTCGCACTTCGTTGAGTTTTCCCCTCTTCATTCTCCGTCTCCCGGGACTTCTGAAGTTCCGGCCGGTTCTGGACTTTTGCAGTTTACAAATCTTTGGAATGAATGAATGAATGAGCAACCCGGGCAGCCACTCTTGGCGGGGCTGTACGTCCCTGGCCACTGTTTTCCTGTGCATAGGGGTGGTAGGTTACACTGGGTGGTCTGAGCTGGCGTTTGTTCCCCCCACCCCTGCTTAATCTTCAACAGTTGCTAGTTATTAAGGCAGTTAAGTTTTTAATTTCCTTTGCCTGGTCCTGAACCTTGGCTGGCAGAATATAGGGACTGAGAATTTTCTAAGTGAACCCCTGTGCCCCGATAACCTGGTGATAAGAAAAATGACCTAGGGTTCTGCTCTGTCTCCCCAACCCAGCACTGACACCATGTGGGTCCAGGTGCGGACCATGGACGGCAAGGAGACTCACACCGTGGACTCGCTGTCTAGGCTGACCAAGGTGGAACAGCTGAGACGGAAGATTCACGAGCTGTTTCACGTGGAGCCGGGTTTGCAGAGGCTCTTTTACAGGGGCAAACAGGTAAGCCAGCCCGCCTGCCCGCCCAGCTGCCCGCCCGCCAGCACCTTTGTTCCTGACTGGTCCAGGCACCGGCCCCTGCAGCCAGCCACCAGCCAGCAGCACAGACAGACTGCCCCCCCTCGTCCGGTCCCGCTTCACGACTCCCGGAAGAAGTCTTGCAGCAACCTCAAATGCTTGCGAGAGGGAAGGAACAAAGGCCGGACTCGCACATTGACACTCCAGGCAGGCCGCTGGCACTCTTATCTCTGGTGCCTGGGCTTTTCAACTTTAGTTTTTTTTTTAAAAAAAGTTTGTCTTGAGATTCTAAAGAAGTCAGAGGTGGCCAGCGGGGCTGAGGAATTTCAAAGGCGAGCTGAGCCACAGAATGAACGCCTGTACAGTGAAGGAGGATGAAGGAGGCTGGGACCAGGTTTTTGTTTTACAACACACCCTGATTGCCCATAGCCTTCACCCATTCATCATCAGACCCCGTCCAGGGTGTGGGATTAGAGATCTGGATTAGTTTATTCAGAGTCAGGACGGAGCGCATGGCTCTGGAGTTTTGGTAACTCTGGGCCAACCTGGAGGCTGGGCTGGTCTTTATGGGCCCCTCCCTTACCACATTTCTGTGCTCTCTCCCTGGACCTGTGCTGTTAACGTGGTCATTGTGCTAATGGCTGCCTGCACTTGGGATGCTGCTTTATCGTTGGCACCTGGGGCTTTTGTGCCGTTGGTAGGGGCTGCTGGTCTATGTAGCAAGTGGGGTTTCCAGGGTGGGCCAAGATGTGTGGAAGCAGGTTCAGGTCCCAGCTGCTGGGACTGGCTTGGAGTTGTTGATGGTAATTGGTGGTGAGGCGACAATGCAACGATGGGACTGGATAGAAAGTCTCAGACCAACTTGGTTTTTTGTGTCCGACTTTGTTGTCGAATTTGGAGCCGGGTGCTGCTGCCATCTGCTGTCTAGGTTGGTAACAGACACTGGGCACTTGGCCCAGGGCTGGGGGCCCTGAGGATCCTGCCGGTTCACTCCACAGAATTGATTAATTTCTTGGGGAAGCTTTGCATTGGAAGATCTTCCTTGTCCTCCTTACCGTGAGCCTGAGGACTCATGAAAATCTTAAGAATCCAGTCTAAGTTGGGGACAGACACAAGACCCTGTCTCAAAATAAAAAGGGATGTGAAATAGAGCTCAGTGCATGGTCTTAGTTTCAGTCCCTAGTATCCCAGGACCACCAGAGAAAAGCCCAACCAAAAGAAGTTGAAGTGGCCCGGGGACTGCTGTGGTGGAGGTAGCAGTACAGCTGTGGCTCGTGCAGTGCTTAGGCCGGCATCCCAGGGGAGTGCTGCCCTGCGTGCTCACCCTCCACGGTGGCTGCTTTTTTTTTTTTTTTTTTGACATCCCAGCGGACTTTGACTGCCAGTGTCCTGCTGTGTCGCGCAGGCTGGCTCTGAGCTCTGAGCTCACTAGGTAGCACACGTTGACCTGGGCCTCAGTGATCCTCCTGCCTCCTGCCTCCTGCCTCAGCCTTCACAGCCAGCTTTGATTACCGTTCTGATTGGCCCCTGGTGTGTAGGTCTGCACAGGAGGCCTTGGAGAGCCAGGTGCCCTGCTCGGCTCCTGTGGCCTGCATTCTCTTCTCAACATGAAGGAATCCATATTACCTGATGCCCACTCTGCCAGGTACCAGGTTGGAGTTTAGCTTCCACACTTCAAGCATGCAGGAAATGAGGAAGAGCCCTGAACACCTACATACCCACCACATTCATTTTACTTCTTGGCATTTCACTATATTTGTTCTTAAGTTTTTTTGAGACAGGGTCTCATTAAGTGTGTAGTTTGAGCTGGCTTTGAACTCACCCAAGCTGGCCTCCAATTTGAGGTGGTCCTCTTGCCTCAGCCTTCCGAGTACTAGGATTACAGGTGTGTGCTTAGCTCTTGGTTTATCAAATAGGGCTTCTTATGCTGTCTCCATTAACCAGTCACCCATGGTTCACTAGAATTCAGTATCCCTAGTTTTTTCCCCCAGTATAAGGAATTGAACTTGGACCCTTTGGACTGAGCTATATGCTCAGGCTTTTTTTTTTTTTTTTTTTAAAGACAAAGCCTTAGGATCAGTGCGAGTGAGACCAGCCTGGGCTACAAAAGTGAGCTCAAGGCCAGCCTGAACTGCATAGTGAGATCCTGTCTCAGACAAAAACAAACAAAAAAACAAGGCCTTACTATGTAGCACAGGCTGACCTAGAACTCCCAGTGGTCTTACTGCCTCAGCCTCCTGAGTGATGAGATTGCAGGAGTGTACCACAGTGTGACTTTGTTGTTTTTTTTTTTTTTTTAGGCAAAGCTTGTCAGATTGCCCAGCTTGATCTCAGACTTGTGGTTCTCCTGTCTTAGCCTCCCAGAGTGCTGGGAGGACAAGCATGGGTATGTTTGTAGATATAGTGAGAAATACACATGCTCAACAAACTGAAAAACGGAGACAAACGTCATTAACCACGTCCCCCAAACTCATCCTCTCCATTTTTTTGGTGGAACCAGGGATCAAACTCAGGACCTTGCACTTGCCAGGCAGGCACTTGTGCCCCTGGGCTATCTCTCCGACCCCTAATCCTCCCCATTTATAGTGGAATAAGTACAAGTGTCTCTCATGTCCCTGACCACTTATGCCGAAGTAACAGGAACACTTGATAGCTGCACATGCACACGCATGTCTTTAATGTTAGTAATAAGCTGGGCGTGGTGGCGCACGCCTGTAATCCCAGCACTTGGGAGGCTGAGGCAGGAGGATGGGTGTGAGTTCAAGACCAGCCTGGGCCCCAAAAGTGAGCTCAAGGCCAGCCTGAACTGTATAGCGAGAC